>JAABKJ010001114.1:0-31605 GCA_011634705.1 Andricus grossulariae | reverse complement strand
CATTTTGTTATTTTAAAGAAACCTGGTAAAAGTGCATGATAATATCGGTTATAATATTGTTGAAATTTACCACGTTAGTCACTGGTACTTTTATGTCCACTGATTCATGTGGGAATATTACACTTTTACGGTAAAATTGACACAAACATTTTGAAATTGCACTGTTAATCGCTGCAAGTTCACAATTAACTTGTAGAATTAACGCATGAATCATAGTAAAACGTTTACAAACTAACTTGTAATTTTTAACCACTTTTTTTACAGTGTAGGACTCTTAACAGAATGGATGCCTTTCTATAGATACATTCCAATGCCCCTTTTAGAAAACAAAGATTACATCTTATATTGGGATGTTACTATCCAGACGGATCATTACATCTGAGCCAATCGACCCGACATCGTGATGTCATTACTTGTCCACTTAACCGAAATTTGCAGGCAACCTATACAACCAAGATCCACAAGTATAGCGAACTAAGGCATGAAGTAAAGACATCACCTTGCCATAGGTGGTTCGGTAATTTAGTTTGAATCGAAAAGATCTTAATGTGTTTCAGGTTAAAAATTACTTAAAGCAAAGAAATTACTTAACGAATCTAAGTGACTAAAAAAGGGAGGATGATAATTGATAGAAAACGTGTTATGGGAAAAAGCCGGAATGGCATAAAAAACTCAGAATCATTCAAGAGAACATGAAAACGATACAAAGGCTATGCGTGAATGAGAGTTATTTTCAAGGACAAATATAATTTAATGTATAGCTGGCATTGCAAAACGAATTTTCATGAATATATATCAGTAACTCGCTCGCGCCAAAGAAAATGCAGCGATGTTGGCGTCGCCAAGTGGTTTGAAAATATATGCAAAAATGACTAAATGCGATGTTGGACAGAAAAGAGAGAAATCAGCTTCGTTGCTGAGAATTCAGTTTGCTTTGGTGTGAGACGTTTGAGTCTGTAGCAGATTGGTTTCAGTACCAATGATATGGTTAGATTTCCCGTAGGGAATTCACCCTTTATTCTGGCATTTCTGTCGAATAAAGGGGAAGAAGTTTCGTGTGAAACCCGATCGATATTTTGTTACATAGCACAGCATAGAAAAAATAAACAATAAGCGAATGATATAAATAATCAGAAAAAGGATATCGATGTTTTTAAAAGATATTTCAGTCTTCTCGTATAAATCCTGTGGGGCACACCGCTTCGGAGATCTACACAACACTTCACTACGATCGATCGCAGATAACTAGTGACGCGCTAGCGTCGCTCGCGAACTCATACTCCGCTCCATCCCTTTTCTACCCGCTTCTTGCCGTTCGTCCGGCCAATAGAAAAAGAGCTTTCGCTCTCGCGCATGATATTAAAAGAACACGGTGAATGAAGTCCTATTCACATTGTGTAATGTTAGAATCTAAACCTTTGTAATTTACGATGCGACGTAACAGACAATATGGAGGAATGTGAAACATGCATCTATTCATCTCATTGTGATTTCGGCTACAGGCAATGTGCATGCAAGATGCACTGAACATCTTGAACATTTAAGAGTCAGTAGGGTACTAGCAGCAGCTCAGAAGGCGATTTTATTAAACACCTGTCGCATTGTAAGAAACTTTGTGGACCATCAGGAAGCAAGCGACTAAAAATCTATAGAGTGATACATGGTAGCTCTAAGAAAGCGTTCAGAGGCAACTGTTGTCACCTCCAACACTCGCGACCGCTGTGTCAGCATAACAGCGGTAAAAGAAGAACTGCAAACTACACCATGCTCCTAATTTTGTACGTACAACATCATCGCAAATAATTTCATACGACGTATTAAATTAACTAATTACATCTTCATCTCATCAGTCACTTGACTTAGTCCGTGGCTATGATGGAAAACCGGGTTCTTTTTAACCCGAGAACGAATTTGAAAAAAAAATAGATCTTTATTAAGATGCCAACAACATATACAAAGTATTCAGAAAATATTAATGGAATATAGTCAAAATATATAACCTTATAAATAAACCTGATAAATAAATTGATAAATATATATAGTAATATATTATTATATAACGGAATATGATATAATTCATATTAATATATTGAAATTTGTTTTTACTTATGTATAGTAATAATATGAAAATGATTTTTTACAAATTTTGTGCATCGTTCAGTTCAAAGATGTTGTAATAGAAAGTCCAGCAACGACAGAGTGACACGAAAAACCACGGTATTCATATTTTCGTGAAGGATACTTTCTAAACCCATTTTTGTAGATAAACAAATAGAAACTTTTCTCAAGCGAAATAAAGTAAGCTTTATTATGGTATAAGCTGTGTTTTCATTCGATTTTTCTTTTACGAGTAAATTACAACAATGTAAAGCTGTTTTGGAGGGGCCTACGTAAAGTGAACGGATAGTAGCGTTAGTCCCCGACCGCAAAACAGCTGTATTTGAAAAGTAAGATCGAAAAAAAATCTATTTTATCATGAATAATTTTATGCAAAATAAGCATGAAAAAGATTCATAATTAAAAAAACAGAATTCACAACCATCTCACTTTTCAGCTCATTAGAGACAAAAATAACCGAAAGAAAAAGAGAATGCATTATATATTAGCAATGCTAGAAATACATTAAATTTTTTATTGTTTCTTCTCCTAATTGGAAAATGTAATAATCTAAATAGATTGGTTCATAATCAACCATAATGCATTTATACTTTTGAATATTTATAAACGACTCCCCCTAAGAAGTAAGACAGGAAAAATAATCTTCAATTAACAAACAATAATAAATAGACTTCATATAATTGATACGTGAAGGTTCACAGAATGTATAAAACTACTTAAATTTGAAAAAAAAACTACTGTATATTGCAAATATTTAACTGAAAATAACTATGGTCACCTCGCCCGGTCCCCCCTAACTATTTAATCAAATATTAAGGATGCTTTTGAATTTATCGCAACAATCGGGAAACGATTATAATTATAAGGAAGATAATTGATTCTCTAACTATTGATTGATCTTGATCAGATATTTTTGAAATCTACTCTTATCTGAGTCACTTTTTGATTGTTTAGGTTGATCCCAGTGGGGAGATTGTCGAATTGGAAACACCTTCTACCTGGAATGAACACATGTTTGAATTAGAAAAAGAATTGAGTATTGATCCACTTATTAAATACGTGATTTTTAAAGATGATTCGTATAGGATACAGGCAGTTCCTGTTCAATTAGGCAGTTTTGTATGCAGGTAATAATAGTTTTAAAATAATTTTCTTACTCTGAAGTAAAGTTGTCAAAGATTTCGCAAATGGTTTCCTACAAATTCCTTTTTCCATAACAAAAAAATTAATTATCTACAATTTTTCCAGGATGTTTTTACCGGAAGAATGGGCCGGATTACGAAATGAAGAGCTGGATAAAGCCACTGGAATCAAAGATTGTGTTTTTGTACACACGGTTCGTTTCATCGGAGGGAATAAAACCAGGGAAGGAGTCTTAGCAATGGCACAAAAAGCCCTTAAAATTGGAAAATTGTCCGAGAAATGACCGATTTCAGCAGTAGAAGACCAATGAATATATATGCAAACATAAATCTAAATAAAATTAACTGAAGTTCTGAATCATTCTGTGAAATTATCATTTATTTAACTTCATTATAGTCACACTCGAAGAATTGTACATTGTTATGGCATTGTCATTGTCATCGCAATTGTATTACGACTCGTTTAATGGTACTAAATATTTCTACTTTTCATGAGAAAATGAGTTGAGCATTGTACACTTGTACAAAGACTCCGTTTCTTCGTAGATAAGTACTTTCCTAAGATCCGAATTTACAAAGAGAATTTATTTTTGGACTAGCGAAAATTTAATTAGCGTAAGGATTTGACATATCAGATCCACAATAGTACCACCAAGAAACGTTTTATTGGTCTGGTTGGTGCAGATGATTTCTATGGGCTAGGTTTTCAGATTTTTCCTTCATTTACTGTTGGCGGCTTCTTGTGCGTGAGCAGCGAAGTGAGCGGCTTTGGCGATGGCAACTTCCGGGGTGTCTATTACATTTCCATCGGGTCCAATTGGCGCAGTGTATGGGTATCCGTAAGCGTAGCTCAAGGCCAGGGCTCCATAGGGACGTCCAGAGGTCTTGGCAGCTTCCTAGAAAATTTGTATTATTTCTTATTAGCTAATTTGGTTAATCACTATTGTAAATTCTTTCTTTAAATAAAAAAATATAAATCTTTTGATAACGTTCGAAATTGAATAATTTCAGTACATATTATCAGGGCTCAGATTTATTAAAAAATGCGACTTTTTGAATTGAAATGCGACTAATCGACTTTTTTCCGTTTTTGTTTTCTTTAGAAGTTCCCCATACTTAGTTTCAATTTTAATCACAATGAAACCTTTCAAATTGAAATTCAAGACAAAAAAAATTGTACCAATTTATTTGAGAATATTAAAAATGGAATATTTTTTTATTAAAGCATTATGCTCCGAAATTTTTTTATTAAGAGCATTTGAAATTGAAAAATTTCTAATTTTGTGAGTTCTTATTCAAAGTTAAAAACTTTTCAAATCCACTTTTTGGTTAAAAATTCGACTAATTGGTTGAAAAAGCAACTATTTTTGGTTGGGGTTTAATCTATTTTATTTGAAAATTCGACTATTCGGTTGAAAATTCCATTATTTTGTTCCAGTAATCTTTTTTGGTAAAAAAAATAACTGGTTTTTTGAACATTTGTATTTGAGGATAGAAAATTAATTCATATGGATTAAAAATTCATCTTTCTTTGTTAAAAATTAACTTTTTGTTGAAAATGTAACTGACTTCTGATAAATTCGTCTTTTTGCATAAAAATTCAACTGTTTAGTTGAAAATGCAAATTTTCAGTTGAAAATTCAACTGTTTTGGTTGATGTTTAATCTGTTCTATTTGAAAATTCGATCACTTGCTTGAAAATTCAATTATTTTGTTCAAAAGTTATCTTATTTTCGTGAAAAAATCAAACTGTTTTATTGAAAATAAATCTTTATGGGTAGCAAATTCATTCTGATGGACTGAAAATTCATCTTTCTCGGTTGGAAATTAACTTTTTTGTTGAAACTTCAACTGTCTTCTAATAAATTCGTCCTTTTGCTCAAAAATTCAACTATTTGGTTGATAATTCAATTATTTTGTAGAAAATTCGTCTCTTTTGATTGAAAGTTTAAGAAAAGGCTCCTTGATTCGAGACATTTTGATTGACCTTTTTGTATTTTTTTATTTCGATTTTCTTTATGAAGAGGCAAACATATTTACTAATTAATCATAATGACGAAGCAAATTACTTGTCCAATGCACAATTTCAAGCCTTTTAATTTTTTTTTTTAAGTTGTGTCTGAAAATATCAATATTTTGGAAAATTTTTAGATAAAAAATAATTCAATTTTCAATAACTGGTTCTAAAATCTTCTCATTCTTCCTTAATCTACTAAATTTTCTCAAATTAAATTGTTTAATTACAAATCCTTTAAACGGAGAAAATCAAAGTTCAAAATTGAATAATTTTGAACATTGGTAACTTTTAAAATTTAATAATTCTCAAAGCTTTGAAAATTATGTTTCCTAATAATTAATTGCTTCCTCATAGAGGGAGGTTTGTAATGACCTAAATTTTCCAACCTACTTTTTTGACATATTTCGATATAATTCGACCCCAGGAGTTCGAAAATACCAATTTTTTTAAATTTATGATAGTATTCTGAGCTAGATCGGCCATTTTGAAGTGTATTTTTATTGAGTTTAGAGATTTAAAAAAACAAACAAATTTTACATTGTTTATATGAGAAAAACTTGTTTAATATTTAAAATACAATAATACTATATCTAGCGTATTTGTTTGTGTCTTCGAGGCGCTTTGATCGACCTATTGTTAACCTTTTGTGGCCCACCAGTACCGATTGATGAAGCTAAAAAAAATCGTTTATTGTGTTTATATAAGAAAAACTTTTTTGATATTTAAAATAAAACAATAATATATGTAGTGTATTTGCTCGCGTCTTCGAGACGCATCGATTGGCCTATTTTTTAAAACTTTGTATGACCCACCAGAACTGACTTATGAAGTATCAAGAACATTTTTGTCTTCCGTTTATATGAGAGAAACTTTATTCATATTATAAATAATAAGCACTGTATCTAACATGTTTGTTCGCGTCGTCGAGACATGTCGAATGACCTATTGACGAACCCTTCATGGCTTCTTATGATTTAAAAATGCCGATTTATAAATTGTTAAAAAAATATTACAGATCTTGTTAATATGAGGGAAACAGTTTTAATGTTGATAATACAGTAAGTTGTATGATATATTTGTTCGCGTCTTCGAGATGCATCGATTTTCCAATTGAAGAACCTTTCATGACTTACAATAACCTACCAATATCGTTGTTAAATGGTGTAACAAAATTATTTACCTTAGCTATAAAATGATTTTTTATATTGAGAATATAACAGTACTGTATTTTACGTAATTGTTCGCGTCTCCGAGGCGCGTGGATTGACTTATTGACAAACTTTCGATGACCATTCTTGATCAATCAAAAGCGACTTAGAAGGTTAAAAAAAAGGTTACACTGTTTATATGAAGAAAACTTTTTTTAAATTTGGAATATAACACTACCGTAAGTTAAAAAGTTGCCCTACTTTTACTTTTAGTTCTAATTTGTTTCAAGATCCACCAAAAATTAGTTGCATTAATTTGATATGGAATTTTCTGTTTTTTACGTCTTGCCGGAACATAGTCATGTTTTCCTCGAAAATTTTTGACGTTTCTACTTCCTATGGTATAAGTATCGCCTTGCAAACAGAAAAGAATATCGAACGACCCCGAGGATCATTCTTAGCCTAAACACTTAAGCGACAGTAGAATTTTATAGACAAGTAAGCGATAGCAGATATGTTATGAATTCTTTAGCCAGTTTGGTCTATAAGATCAGCGATTCAGCATTTAGTTTTCGGTATGCATTCGTCGTGAGAAGTCGGTTTCAAAGTTATATAGTGAATAAAAACTGTTTTTTGTGCATGTTTGTGCGTCAAATACGAATTGTTCTGCTAAAAATTAGCTGCAAGCATAAATCGGGAGCACAGAAAAGGAAGGAAGAAGAATACCGCGAAAAGGAAGCATCAAAAGGACAACTTCCTTTGAACACATTTTTAAAGTTTTCTAGTTCTGAAGCTGAAGCTTCATCAGAGCTTTCTTCAACACCAAGTCTTTCGGCATCTCATAAAGACACTGTCCACTTTTTACGTTTTACTCTTTTAGAAACAGCTTCCAAGGTTAATGTCAGTAACAATTTTTTACATCTTTTGCACCTTCTTCTTCTCGACTCTTACTTTCATTACCCCCGATTATTGAATCATATTTTAATATAGGATCAGTCAGTTTTAAAATCGACGTTCACATCAAAAATCCGCATGAAGGTTTGACTTCGTGTTTTTCAAAAGATTGTATAGGTGGTGAGGTACCGACCAAGCTCAAAAATCAGCTTTGGCATCACCTGAAGGCTATTCTGCTGCACGAAAGTGGAAGAAGATACACGACAAAAACCCTGAACATGTTATATGCATGGGAAAGCAGTATAGAGGAAATTAAAAACAGAAACTTTGTTGAATGACTTTTTCTTCAGGTCCATACAATACGAGCGAAAAGTGTGGAAAGAAATCCTGATGCAAATTCTTGATGTGACCTTGTTTCTTGCTGAAAGATGTTTGGCTTTCCGCGGAGAAAGTAACATAATTGGAGACCCTTCCAACGGTAACTTCCTTGGAATCCTTGAACTTTTAGCAAAATATGGCCCGCATTACTGTTCAGCAGATATTGAGAATTAACTTATGGTTGCTTGTACAAATGAAGTAATAAATTGTATTTTTCAAGAACGCGAAAAAGCAAAGGATCATTCACTGATTGTGGATGCAACTCCAGATATCGCTCAAGTTGAACAAACTGCATGTTTAATTTGCTATGTCAATTTCCCCAATGAAGATGGAGGAACCTATAAAGCCAAAGAGCGTCTACTGGCCTTTGCTAACTGTACTAAAAAAATGGGGAAGCCACTGCTCAGCTTATAATGTCAAAACTAGAGACATTTGAAATCCCTTTGGCAGATTGTCAAGGGCAAGGATATGACAACGGGAGCAAAATGAAAGGTGCCTGTGCAGAGGAGTTCTCTTAACCTTAGCAGAGTACAAGCAGCTGAGAGTTGCCTTGCTGCCCTCACATTTTTTTTATGTAGCAAAATTGCACACAATGTTTAATTCCAGTCCACAGAGATGGAAAATACTGAAGCAGAAAACAGACTACTCTCTGCATTCAACCTCTCAAACTCGCTGGTTGGCCTGAAATTACTCCCTTGCTCCTCATCTTCCAGGAGTGGCAGACGCACTGGATGAGGTGTCATTATTGAATCTGACAGCAGAATGTCGTGGTGATGTCAATGGACTAAAAACGTATACACGGAACTTAAATTGCTTACTTATGACATCGATTTGGGTGAAAGTCTTAAAAACCATTGAAATTGTAAGCAAAGTAGTTCAGGCTTCAGGGGCAACGCTTGATGTCATCTGTAAAAATTTAAAAAGCTTAATTGCAGTGCTGCAAGCTCTGCCTAATGGAAGATGGGGTGGAAATTTGGAAGGAAGCTGTCACGCTAGCAAGAAACATCGGATAACCAGAATCTCTTCAAGAGGAAACCAAGAAAAGTTGCAAGCGGAAGAAAATGGCACGCGAGGTTCACGAGAAAGAATTTGCAGATACATCTGTGGCATTTGATTTAAAATTCAAACGAGAAGTGTACTAGGTTATCGGAGACCGTGTGATCCACGATTGAACTGTGCGGTTTGAAGTAATGCACGAACTTTGTGTCTCTGTTCTTTAGGGATTACGCATTTTATCTGACGACGAAATTGAAAAACAAGCAACTGAACTGATCTGTTAAACAGATACTCCTTGGACCTGCAACAAAAGCTAGTGGATGAAGCTAAGATGTTGAAATCCGTTTTTGTTGCAAATTTCGGCAAAGAAACTCTGAAACCTTTACAGTTACTCAATACTCTCCAAAGAACGAATCTTAATGGTTTGTTTCAAAATTTTCGCATTGCTTTCCACATCTTTCTGACAATCCCCGTACCAGTGGCTAGTGCTGAGAGAAAATTTTCTTGTCTTAAACGAATGAAAGATATCCTGCATGTGTGCTAATTGTGGAAACACACCTTCCTAGAAAACCTAACTCAGAAGCTAAAACCGACAATTTTACTTCAAAGAAGACTAGAAAAGTTAATTTTTAGATCAAAGTAAGTTCACGGTATGATACGTCTAGTGGTAGTATTCACTATAATTCGTGAATATTTTTCTGCCTATGTCTTAATTGGCAACTAGGCTGCGGCATAGAAAATCTGTTATAAAGCTGCGTAGTAGAGATGGCAGAGGGGTGCCCATGATAATGCAGAACCACGGTGCTCAGTCACGCTTGGCTGAGAACCGCCTCTCTTACGGCCCCGCAGCTTCTCTCATCACGAAACTGCGGAGGCCATCAATTCTAGGAATATCGTAAACTGGGGTTCTTATATCGGGAGTTAATTGTAATTGCAGGTGAATTTCTATAAAATGAGAAAGCATACCTTGGCATGTTCAATGAGATGAGCTGCTTTGGCTTGGGCAACCTCGGGGGTGTCAATAACCCTTCCATCTGGACCAAGTGGAGCTCCAAGAGAATATGTAGGGTAGGCGATGAAGGGTGCTGCAGCGTAGGAAATTGGCTGGTAAGCATAAGGATATCCAAGAGTATTTCTTGCAGATTCATAAGCATGAGCTGCCAAATGATTAGCCTTTGCATAAGCTACCTCCGGAGTGTCCAAAACTCTTCCATCAAGACCAATGGGTGCACCAAAATAAGCATACCGAAGTACTGGTTCAGCTGTCGAAAGGGCAAAAAGTGCAGAGAGAACAATCTGGAAGACAAAAAAACAGTTCGAATTAATTTAAAACATCTCGATTGGATTCACGCTTTTTTGAAAACTTTTTCCACCACTCCCCTTCTTCGTTACAGATCATCACTGAAACATTGATCTCCCCAGAGTGACGTCACGAAATGGAACATCCCAACCCCATTTGAAGTAAAAAAATTTCTTCGATCTATTTGAAAAATGCCTAAAATAAATTAAAAGACATACAAACATAATAATTTTACAGACTTCACAGCCCAAAATACTCTCAGAATAGGGGAAATAAGTTGATATTTCGCAAAAATAGGAGAATAAATTCTTTTAAATAATGTACGGGTGTCATATTGAATTCAATATGAAACGCTTCAGAGTTTAAATCGAAATATATTGAATTTTCAAGAAAAAATTTGAATTTGCAATCAAAAAAGATTAATTTCCTACCAAAAGAGATGAATTTTCAACAAAAGACAAGAGGTGAATTTTCAAAGAAATACAGAGATGAAGTTCAACAAAATGGTCAAATTTTCGAACAAAAAAGAAACGTTGCATTTTTTAAAAATAGTTGAGTATTCAAGGTAAGAAAACAAACTTCTTAGGAGACATTTTTTACCAAGAAAAATGAATTTTCAATCAAAAATGTTTCTACCAAAAAAGATGAATGTTCAATACAGAGGGTCGAATTTTTTATTCAAAAAGACGAATTTTCTACAAACCAGTCGAATTACAGAAAAAGGTGACTTTTGAACAAAATAGTTGAGTCTTTGACAAAGTAATTATATTTTCAAGAAAATAGTTGAATTTTTAATCACATAGTTAATTTTTCTATCTACAAAGCTTAATTTTTAAGCAAATAGTTGCATTTTAAACTAAAACCAATCAATTTCCAATCAAAGACGGAAGTTAAATTTTTACTTAAAAAAAAATAATTTTCAAACAATAAAAAAACAAACTATTTTTCCTCAATACAGTTTAATCTTTAACCAAAAAATGAATATTTAACAAGGTAGTTACACTTTTGACTAATTTAGTTGAATTCTTAACCAACAAAGATAAATTCTCAATGAAAATTGTACTGTTTGAATTTTCAACTAGAGACGATAAATTCTCAGCCAAAAATAAACTAGTTCAATTTTCAACAAAATAGTTGAGTTTCCAACCTACAAAAATGAATTTGAACTAAATCGTCGAATTCTTAAACAAAAAATATTAAACATCAACCAAAAACTGTTGCATTGTCAAAAAAATAGTTGAATATTTGAGTCAAGAAGACGATTTGTTTAGTAGACAGTTGAATTTTCAATCAAAAAAGATTAATTCTTAAAAAAAATATAATAGTTGATTTTTCAACGAAAGAGAAACTTTAATTTTAAATAAAAAACAGGATAATGTACTTAAAAAAAGATGGATTTTTAACGAAAATTTTAATAGTTCGTACTTCAACCCAGAAAGATTTTAATATTAAGTAAAAAGCAGTTGAATTCAACCAAAAAGACTCATTTTTAGCCGAATCGTTGAATTCTCTATCAAAACAGAATAATTTCTAACCAAAAAAGATTAAATTTCTAGCAAAAGAGATGAATTTTGAAGCAAAAAAATTAAATTTCTAGCAAAAAAGATGAATTTTCAGTTAAGAAATATTTTTCATACAAGAGAGAAAAAAATTTCAACCAAATTGTTAAAATTTTCAAAACAAAAAGGCGCGTTCTCCAGAAAAGAGTTGAATTTTTGACCCGAAATTATGAATTTTCATCTAAAAAGTTAATTATTAATCAAATAGTTGAATTTTCTACCAAAATAATAGTATTTTTAACCACAAAAAGACTAATTTTCAAAAAACAGTTGAATTTTGAAGCCAAAAAGAAGATTTTTCTATACAAAAGTTGAATTTTCATCCGTAAAATATGAATTTTGCACAAAATAGTTTAATTTTCAAGAAAAATGTTCGATCTTCAATTAGTAAAATTAGTTTTTTTAAAATTTGTTTAACTTTCAAGCAAGTAGTTGAATTTTTTATCCACAAAATTAATTTTCTACAAAAAAGACATATTGACAACAAATTACATACATTTTCAACCAAAAATAGAATACTCAAATTTGCAGTTAAAAAATGAATTTTAAACAAAAAATCTAATTTTCAACAATATAGTTCGATCTTGAACTAATAAAATGAGTTTTTAACCAAGTAGTTCAACTTTCAACCAAGTAGTTGTATTTTCAAGCAAAAAAGACGAATTCTCAATGAAAAATTGAATAGTTGAGTTTTCTACTAAAAACTATCAATTCTAGCCAAAAATGGAATGGTTCAGTTATCAATTAGGAAAATTAATTTTCAACTATCAAGTAAATGAAATTTCATCCAGATAGTTAAATCTTCAAACAAATAGTAAAATTTTATACTTTTCAATTAAAAGCAATTTACTTCAAAACAAAAATAGTTGGATTTTCGTAATGGGTTGTATTAATTCATTTCGCATTCAAGGGAAAAGCCGAGGAAAAGGGGAAGTTTCTTGAAAACAGGGGAAAAAGGAGGAATTCTTCAAAAAAGGGATATAGAGTGGAATAGGGTAAAAAGTGTGAAGTCTATTTAGATGCTTTATTTGAAAAATAAAATCACTAATTTTCATTTTTTCGAGCATTTAAAAAAAATTGTATTCACATTTATATTTTCCATGTGTGATGTCACATTCCGCGTTAACCCTGCCCACCTACGTCTCAAATTGTCACAAAACTTGTTACCCCCTCCCCCCCCCTGGACAGTGTGACGTAGTTTTCGAACAGCCTTAAATATGGAATGTAAATCAGAATGAATCGGAGTTCGGATAAATTCGGATAATTTCGGATTGCACATACGGATTGAAAATTTATACTAGATCGCAGATTTCGGAACGATTCGGATTGGTTTGGCATGAATTCCTATCAGAAGCTTTCGCCAGAATCTTTAATGGGACTCTTCTTTTACTACCAAAATAATTTTTGTATCTATATGATATAATTCGTATATATCATTAGGAAGATATATATATATTCCTGAATTGAGTTCAATATTAAAGCTATTCGTCACTTATACTGCAATTACAAGGTATTAGTTACAATAGACAAAAATAAGACTTGCTGTAACACAACAACTTGATTTGAATAAAACAACTTTCTCGAAGAAAGAGAAATGCTAATGAGCGCTTTCCGTTTGAGAAACTTAAAACTAATAACATGTCATCTCTTACTTCAACATAAATATTAAATTCTTTAAAAAAACAATAAATCTTTAGAATATTTTCAAGCTATAAAAAATACCGCATCTGAATATAACATAGAATATGAAATCTTTGTGAAATTGTGGAACTAAATATGGTTGTCTTTCCTTTGCAAAACTAAATATCACTAAAAAATAATCTTCCTAATGTTATATACGAATTATATGATATAGATAAAAAAATTATTTTGGTGGTAAAAGAAGAGTCCCATTAAAGATTCTGGCGAAAGCTTCGGATAGGAATTCATGCCAAACCAATCCGAATCGTTCCGAAATCTGCGATCCAGTATAAATTTTCAATCCGTGTGTGCAATCCGAAATTATCCGAATTTATCCGAACTCCGATTCATTCTGATTTACATACCATATTTAAGACTGTTCGAAAACTACGTCACACTGTCCAGGGGGGGGGGGGGTTAACAGGTTTTGTGACAATAAATGTGAATAAACATGTTTTTAAATGCTCGAAAAAATTAAAATTAGTGATTTTATTTTTCAAATAAAGCATCTAAATAGACTTCACTTCATCTAAATAGAATTCCACTCTATATTTCTTTTTTGAAGAATTCCTTTTTTTCCCCTGTTTTCAAGCAACTTCCCCTTTTCCTCGGGTTGTCCCTTAAATGCGAACTGAATTAATACAACCGAATACGAAAATCCAACTATTTTTGGTTTGAAGTAAATTGTTTTTAATTGAAAAGTCTAAAATTTTACTATTTAATTGAAGATTTAACTATCTGGATGAAAATTCGTTTACTTTATAGTTGAAAATTAATTTTCTTAACTGATAACTGAACCAGACCATTTTTGGCTAGAATTAATAGTTTTTAGTTGAAAACTCAACTATTTAATTTTTCATTGAGAATTCGTCTTTTTTGCTTGAAAATTCAGCAAATTAGTTGAAAGTTGAACTACTTGGTTAAAAACTCATTGTAATGGTTGAAGATCGAACTATATTGTTGAAAATTAGTTTCTTTTTGTTGAAAATAATTTTTCAACTGAAAATTTGAGTATTCTATTTTTGGTTGAAAATTTATGTAATTTGTTGTCAATTTGTCTTTTTTTGTAAAAAATTAATTTTGTTGATAAAAAATTCAACTACTTGCATGAAAGTTGAACAAATTGAAAAAAAAACTAATTTTACTAATTGAAGTTCGAACATTTTTGTTGAAAATTAAACTATTTTGTGCAAAATTCATATTTTAGAGTTGAAAATTCAACTTTTTTATAGAAAAATCTTCTTTTTGGCTTCAAAATTCAACTATTTTTTAAAAATTAGTCTTCTTGTGGTTAAAAATGCTATTATTTTGGTAGAAAATTAAACTATTTGATTAATAATTAACTTTTTAGATGAAAATTCATCATTTCGGGTCAAAAATTTAACTGTTTTCCAGAGAATGCGCCTTTTTGGTTTGAAAATTTTAACAATTTGGTTGAAATTTTTTTCTCTCTTGTATGAAAAATATTTCTTGATTGAAAATTCATCTCTTTTGCTAGAAATTTAATCTTTTTTGGTTAAAAATTAATCTGTTTTGATAGAGAATTCAACTATTCGGCTAAAAATTAGTCTTTTTGGTTGAATTTAACTGTTTGTTACTTAATATTAAAATCTTTCTGGGTTGAAATACCAACTATTAAATTTTTCGTTAAAAATCCATCTTTTTTTTAAGTACATTCACCTGTTTCTTATTTACAATTAAAATTTCTCTTTCGTTGAAAAAATAACTACTATATTTTTTCTCAAGAACTAATCTTTTTTTATTGAAAATTCAACTGTCTACTAAACAATTCGTCTTCTTGACTCAAATATTCAACTGTCTACTAAACAATTCGTCTTCTTGACTCAAATATTCAACTATTTTTTTTGACAATGCAACAGTTTTTGGTTGATGTTTTATATTTTTTGTTTAAGAATTCGACGATTTAGTTGAAAATTCATTTTTGTAGGTTGAAAACTCAACTATTTTGTTGAAAATTAAACTAGTTTATTTTTGGCTGAGAATTTATCGTTTTTAGTTTAAAATTCAAACAGTACATTTTTCATTAATAATTTATCTTTGTTGGTTCAAAATTCAACTGAATTAGTTAAAAGTATAACTTCTTTGTTAAACATTCATTTTTTGGTTAAAGATCAAACTGTATTGAGGAAAAATAGTTTTTTTTATTGTTTGAAAATTATTTTTTTTTAACTAAAAATTTAACTTCCATCTTTGATTGGAAATCGATTGGTTTCAGTTGAAAATCCAACTATTTGCTTGAAAATTAATCTTTGTAGATAGAAAAATCAACTATGTGATTAAAAATTCAACTTTGTAAAACTTCATTCAACTTTTTAATTGCAGTATAAGTGACGAATAGCTTCAATATTTAACTCAATTCAGGTATATATATTTAATTATTCCATTTCAAGAGTTCACTACAGATGCTATTATAATGGAGGAATTAATTGAAGGATTGACATAAATAGAATCTTGAAACTTGGTAAAATTATTAAAAAAATAAAAACAGAAAAACAGCCGAAAATATTTTCATATGATTGAAAAATTTTAATTGCAAATTTTTTTAAATGATTAATTTAACATGAAGCTTTTAAATTCTAAATATCTTAGCTAGTCAGAAAAAGATTTGGAAAAGTAAAAAAAAATGTTTGTTGGTTCAACCATAAAATATGATTCTTTTGTGGACAACGAAAAATTTGGTTGACCCAACAACATTTTTTGATTGTTTTAACGAAATCTTTTAGTAGATAGAGTATTCGGTTGAATCAATAAAAAACTTTGGTTGCATCGATCAGATATTTTGTGGAATCATCCAAGATTTGTCTGATTCCACTAAATTTCCATCTATATACAAGAAAACAGTTCCTTTGGTTCAAGACATTTTTTTTTTTTTTTTTTTGAGTACAGAAAACTCTTTAAGGTAGTTGTCGTGACAAAAATCAGATTTCTGAAAAAATAGTTTTCCTCTAATTTCAAGAATCAACATAATATTACTATCAGTCACGTGTCATGAAAGAAAAGAACATAATTTTTCCTAAAAAAAAGTTTAAAACTTATCAATTTTAGAAAAATGGTCGAATTTTGATTAGTGATGGCTTATTTTTTGAGGAAAAACATTCTCTACAACTCTACTGCTTCCAATATTGAAAGCTGAAATCGTTAAAACAATTCTTTTTGAGAAAAAAATTTTTTAAACAAATAACTGTATTTGAAAATTATTCACTTATTTTCAAAATTGGATACTATAGAGCGGTAGGAAATGTTTCCGAGGAAAAGGGCCATGATTTATTCAAATTCAACTATTTTTAAAAAATTGGTAAGAAGCCACATTAAGAAAAAAATCAATTACGAAAACTATGGTTAATATAATTACCTTTTGTAAGATTTAAACTGTTTTTTGTAAAAGATATTGTTTTTTCTTTCGCGAAACATGACTGATAATACAATTTAAATTCTTAAAATCGTAGACAACTTTTTTTCTAGAGACCTTATTTTTGGCATGCCACATACTTGAAATGCAAGATTTTTTAATGTTAAATGTTTAAACATAAAAACAACGATTAAACTTTTTTAGAAATAAAGCATTCGAAATTTAGAAATTCTAAGTTTCTACAAATTCAAAACATTCCAATGTTTATGTTAACACGGTACCTAATTTGAAGCATTAATTGTGGAAAATATTTTAAACTTTTCAAGTGGAAACCTTAAAAAAGTAATCGATTGTAAAGATGGAGCATGAACAAGAAATTATGGGAAATAAGATAATTTAAAAAAATATTATTATAGTGATAGTATAATACTTAAACGGTCAAGGTTGTAATATTTCTAATTTTGAATTTGTTACCGAAATTTCAGTACAAATAGTCCCTTTTCGAGGTCGTTTTATTCGTACATTAAAAATAAATACGTATATTCGTACTGAAATTTCGGTACACGTAGCCACGGCCTTTTTCTATTTTTAAACATTTCATATCATTCATTATAAAATCCAAATTTTTGAAACCTTTTTGGGTCGTTATGTTATGCAGATTTCGGAATATAAATATTAAAAATGGTATAGGGTTGAAAAAATTGAGAATTGAATGAATAAGTAGGTCCATTTGTCTAGAGAAAGAAACAATTTCAGAATGAAAAGTTGCAAAGTTTAAATCGAGTATCAAAAGCTTTAAATTATGATTTAATATTTATTGTTGTACTGTATATTATTTGTAGAGCTTTACATTTTTTAATGACTTTATTAAAAAATGCTAAATTAAAACGTAGATATGAAGGGATGTTTTGTCATTTTTTTTCGCGAACCCCCATGATTGATTGTGAAACAAAAAAATTGCCCTTTGAATTGTGAAAAAATTGAGTGGAGATAAGATTTGAAATTTTTTATCATTAATATATTTTAGAAGATTAAACATTTTTGTTTATTCTTGGACAATATTTCATACACTACAGATATTTTCTGGAAAAAATGTTGCTCTTCTTCTTATTAAACACTCAGAAAAATATTTGTCTTGAATTGAAGAAACCGTTTCTTTGATACAATTTTTTCTATTAACAAAAAATAACTTCAAAATGAAGAAAATTATTTTAAATTAAAGGAAAATTTTAATTAGAACAAAAAAACATTTCTTTGACTGAATCAGTGAATTTTTATCTTTGAGTCGAAAGAATGTTCTTTGAATCAAAGAATCGGTTTTCTGAGTGTAATATTTACGAAACAATATTTCTCTTTAAAAGTCAAATTTTCTATTTTTTTGAAGACATTTAATTTTTGATCTAAAAAGTCGACGATTTTTTATACTAATATTTGTGCGCTGGGAGGGGGGGGGTAATTGTATGCAAACACCGATTTAAATAGTGATTAGTACCATCACAATTTTTAAATTAATTCTTCATTTGGAGAACTTTTTGTCAGTTAATAGTGTTTAAAATAGATTATTTCATAGCAAAAGTTGTTATTAGTATTTTTATTTTAAAACCTAAAGTCTCATCTCATCATACAAATTTTCGTGACTATTGGTTATTTAACTTGACAAATTATTCCAACTATTAGTCGGTGCGGTACACCTCAAATAGGCTCAAATTGTTCAGCAGGCATTAAGCTTGGTAAATATATTTTGTTAGACCTGAAAAAAGTTTAGGGATGAAGTGCCAAATAATTATTGAAAATTTCTCCCCCCCCCCCCAACGGGCAATTTTTGTTTGATCCGAAAAGAAATTTGAAGAAACTAAAAAAATATCAAAACGTCGGCTGTATTTCTGATAATTAAATTTTTTTTCAATACACAAGATACGGAAATAAATTCAAAGTCAAAGTTGTTCTCCTTCAAGCGACCTAGAAAAAGTTCCCATTTCACCATTTTTCAAAAAATGTAAAGCTTTACAAAAAATATTCAGATTAAACAAGAACACATATATACCAAGTTTTATTCCTTCTTAACAATTATTGGATAATTTCCGTTGTGTGGCACCAACTATATCAAAATGTGGCGTTGCTAGTTCTTGCTGATCTAGAGGAGGCAGCCCAGAAATTATGATAAATCATCCAGTAATCTCAACGAAATTAAGGTGGATGTTTCGATTTGTTTTGTTATAGAAAAAAAAAACCTGACTAACGATGACAAATTGTTTGTTTCTTATGAGGATGAGGACTTCTGAATAAGATGGATGAATGAATGAATGAATGAATGAACGGGAGATTTGAATGCCTGGAGGGTGGTGATTTGGCAATGTGCTGATTGAAGCCTGCCACTGAATACTCACCAAGGTCTTCATGGTTTTTGATGATATTTTCTGAGATCTGAGATCAGCGCTGCTGGTTTTCCAGTACTCGCTGAAAGGTATGGACTGTTATTCTGTGAGGAAGCTCTGCTCGATCCCCTTTATATGTATGAGCATCTGCAGGTAGGGAGTCGTCGACCTGGAGGGGGACACGCCCTGAAGCAAGTGCTACATCTAAAGTACTGACATTGACATTACGTTGACGACAAGAGCAAGAGCAAAAGGCCCCTTGGCTAGGGTCCATCGTGCAAATGTAGCCCTTGCCGCCCGCTCCTGTCCTGGTCCGACTGGGTCCGACTGGGGTACACCTCCCTGATAATCAACATCAGCGTCGAGTGTCGAGGTCAGGAGCAGTGCCTCGGGCGAAAGGCGATCACTCCCATGGAACATGGCTCCATTACATACCATGTACCATAGGCATGGGGCATTACTACGTGGGCCCTATCGCATAACTACGAATGCCGCGGTAAAAGTGCTTGTCTACGGATTGCCTACCTAGTACCTATGCACGAGTCTGTATAGGTATTTACGTAGTTGTTCTGAGTATAAGAAGTTGTGAGAGGACGTGTCCTGGCTTAAGAGATGTGGCATTCTACTTCCGCAATCTTAATATGTAGAGAGGCGCCGATCGGATGATTCTAGAGTTTAGAGGGGAAAAAAACGACATGCTAAATTCACAAGAGCATAAAGTCCTTAAATGTATCAGAAAATAACTGATATTAGAATAATTAAAAACAACAACTGGAAAGTGACAAAAACAACATTTTTTTAATTATACTAGAAAATAAACACGCGTGCAATTTTTTTCAAAGGCAATTTTTAAATCAACGTATTAAATCAATATTAATAAAAAATGGTTTTATTTCAAAGTAAAAAATGTTTAAGTCTGAGGTTATTTATGTATTTTCGAAATCAGTAAACCAGCGGAAAGCTAGTTTTTTTAAATTCGTAAACCTCACCTTATCTTTCTTCTTTTTAATTTATCTCAAGAATTATTTCGTCATGTGTTGTATATCATAATTCGAACAATTCAAACGAATGTCAGAACGACAGACTATAAATTCCCAACAAACAGTAAACTTCACACATTCAAATTTCGGATTTCTTTACATTAGCGACTGTGACACCAGCGACAATTTTTTTGAATTGATATAAATATTAAAGTACACGGATTTTTTTGTCGACACGTATAAGTGCATTCATGTAATTGAAAATTAAATATCTATCATGTATTTTAATTATTTTAAATAATTTTGTTCGTCGCCTTTCCCGGTAAAGGGAGCATGAAATTAGATTCCTCCTCAAAAATTAAGCTTTAGTTGTCCCCAAACAAAAATCTTTTGTAATCATTTTTAGTGGTGTCAAAGTAAAAAATGTTACCGTTACAGCAGCGACACAGAAATTTTGGGACAACCTTTACGATCCAATTACAAGTTTTCTATACATCCTACGTGATTTTCATTAATTTAACTAGATTCTAGAATCATTTTTTAATAAAACACGTAATTTTTAAGTTTTTAGCTCATAAAATATAAAAATTATGAACCGAGATTGTAAAAAAATAGGAGGGTAGGCTCTAAGTAGATGACTGGGGGGAGAGTAAAAATATCTAAAAAAAATAGTTTTCTTTTTGTAAAGAATTTTCTCAACTACTGTTAATTATTATTAATAAATTATTACAATATTGAAGCTCTTCAAAAATGATACAGTTAGATTCAAGGAATCTCCACTCTTACGAGGGGACCTACAGTTAATGGTCAGGTGAAAACGTTATGTATAGTTTGTTTATATAAACACAATGATATTTTTCATTTGTTTTATACGTTTTTCTGTATAAAACAAATGAAAAAAATTAGTGTTTTGTCTACTATATATAAACTATACATAACATTTTCACTTGGGTGGAAGTAAAAAATAGAAAATAGAAATTTTCCGTTGGTACCCGGCTCAGGGATCGAACCAGGAACCTTTTATGGGGTCCAAAGAACCCCTATGAGTGCAGAAATAAGATAACGGGTATATTTTGCGTTTCCTTGATAGCACAAAAGTTTCCCTGAACATTCTTGGAAAATTCCAATGGAAAAGTCGGAAAATTCCGAATAATGTTCCAGGAAGATTCCCGGAAATAGGTAAATGTCCGTGTATCAGAAGACATTCTTCGAACCTTCCTTGGGAACGTCCTCTGATACGCGGACATTTACCTACTTCCGGGAACTTCCTAGTATGGCACATTTTTCGGAATTCTCCGAACCTTCCATTGGAATGTTCCAGGAAAGTTCCGGAAATATTTTGTGCTATCCGGGTTATTATATATTGTTGTGTTTTTTTCCACAAATTGTATTCAATAAGCAAGATATTACTTTCCAATGATTTTATCGTTCTGCTTATTATTTAAACAATTTATTATTGTCCATAATAATCTTCTATAAAAAAAGAAGCCTAGAAGGTTTTTTTTTCTACAGTTCTTAATCTTTTCTTCGACTTTTCAGTTATAATGAGATGATTTATGAAAATTAGCATCAATAATTGTTAAAGTATTTTATTATTGTTCATAACAATTTTTTCTTAAATTAACCTAGAAACTTTCGTTTTTTTTTTAAATTTTTTTGTTTATCTTCGACTCTTAGTTATACAAAAATGATAATCAACAAAAATTAACAACCATAATTGTTTAAAAACTTTCTCCTTGTCTATTATTATCATTTCTCATAATATAATATGCTAGGAAGTTGAGGTCATTTGTACATTTTTCAACTTTTTCTCGGCTCTTTAACCGTCTTTCGGCGCCCTTGGTGTGCAGCCCACCCAGAGGTAGTATAAAAGTTACAATTATGAAATAAATATTAAGGGAAAAGCGGGGGTAGGGGTCGGTAAATTAGGGAAAAAATTGGGCCTACCTGGCAGAATTTTTTTAATTTTACCCAATTTTAACAAAATACCCATAGAAAACGCGATTTTTGCTATTTTCTAGCATTTTTCATCATCTTTAGAAATTTATTTTGTTACAAATTTTTACTGTATTTGTCCGAATTAAAATATCAATATCAACCCATTATAGTCTATATAGTCTAGAGTAGTAAAAATTATGATTTACAAAAGATATGGTTTCTTGATTCTTCTTTTTTTTCAGATTCTGAGTTTAATTTTATTAGCCTAGATCAGGGTCAGGGCATGGCTACGGAAATATTTTAAAGTCTGAAAATTCGAAATGTTAAACTTATTGATTACTTCCCAATTCCGAACGTTTTTAAATTTGCTACCGATTTTTTTAGTGTTTTCATGTATGTATAGGTTGTAAAAATGTCTTAAGTTTATAATTGGAATGATCAAACCTTAAGAAAGCTTAACTAATTCAACATTTAAATTCATGAAATTTCAAGTTCTGCTAAATTCGATGTTTTAATATTTATTAGGATTTGAAATATCAGGAAAATTGCACTTGAAATTGTAAATTTTAAAATTTATTCATAATTTAACATCTCAAACTTAGGTCTTGTAAACCTCGAGAGATTTTTAATTGTTGAAATTTTATTCCAAATTTCAACTATGATACAATTTGATACAAGCTGGATAGTTTCGAAATAAATGATACGCTAACACTTTTCTTAATTGACAATCCTTCTGAATTGAAACATTTTCTTACAAATTTCAAATTAGATTGAGCCTGGATATTCAAAATTCGATAAAAAAAGGTTTTATAACTACTTGAAACTTCAAGGCTCTAAATTTCGAGAGCTCACGAATTTCATAAGCATTACAATTTCAATTTGAAAATTAGTATATTTATTCAAATTTACGTTTGAAATTTGGTTAGAACTTTTCTATTTCCTTTAAATGGCTTAATTGGTCCGTTCTTCAAAATATAAAATGTAAAAACGCATTTGAATTACGTAATTTTTAAGAATTAATGATTGGTGTAAAATATCGTCTACATATTCATAACAGTGATTGATTAGAGGTGAAATATGTAATATTATAAACCTAAAAATTAAAAAATGAATGGATGCATCATCTGAAATAGTTACGAGTCTTGAAGATGCAAAGTGACAACATGCTCTAGGTCGTATTCGTACCAATGATTGCTCGACAATTTTAATTAGTCTATTACAACCTTTTGAAATCAAGGAATGAAATAAGTAGCATTCAAGAATATCGATGGTCATGCGATAAGTATAATAAAGTTGTATTTATTTAGACATGTGTTCATTAGTATACGATGTACGTCAATCGTACTTTAATCTCTACCCTCAGCATGCATCAATATATCCTATACTTTTTTTTTTTATTCCTTGACGAGTTCTCGCCACTTGAAAACCTTGTAAGGCTTACCTATGTACATTGTAATTCGATCAGTAAGAAAAAACAAAATCAAGGAACATATATAATTATATACATAATTTTATTAATAGGTAAAAAAAGCAAAGGTATAAAATAAAAGCAAATAGAAGTTTGAATCATTATATGAATGAAAAATAAGAATGTGGGAACCTTGATAGACTGGAAGGAAATCAGGTGCTTTTCATTAAAATTGGATTAACATTTTGACGAGCCAACTCGTTGAGTTTAAATTCCATACAATAAAAAGAAAGTCAAAGTGAAATGTCTTTCAAACCGAATTTCATAAAAGGATTTATGGTCATTGTTTTTGCTGACTGAAGGAGAAATGTAAATATATTTTTTAACAAGGTTTTTAATGCTGATCCTGAAATATTATAGTTTACACATTTTTTGTTTAAGAATATCGGAAAGTAATAAAACGTTTCTGGAAAGCTTAAAATGAACAGGAAAGATTCGATCCTTGTTTAATTGGCTTTGTTTTTATTGAACCTTTTTGATCGAACTAGTTTAAATTTTTAATTTTCAGGAAACAAAGAAATCGGATCAGGCGATCGAATTCCTGGAGTTTCTTGAGAGAAAGGATTTCTCGCCAAAACAAAACGTAAGGAAGGGAATAATTCAGGGTCATTTTGTAAGTAAATGGGTCTTTAATGATTGGAAGAGTACCACCCAAGTACCGGGATGATATTCTATTTTAAGCAGAACTGTATCAACTCTAGACAGTCGGGTGAAAAAAGCTGTACCTTAAAAAAAAGGAAATTATTATGTTCTTTGTATTTTAATTTTATAAAAAGTTAAATTTTCATTAAAATACTAGCAGTAAATGCACGCGCACGAAATGCGCTTCTACTTCTCTGGTTTTTAATTTTCTAAGATTAAAAATATAAATAATTTGAAAATCCATTATTAAAAAATTTCAATATTACCTTTGAAACAATTTTCAAACAATAATTAATAATTTTGACTTGAAAACATTTGAAATAAAAAATATATATTTAACGATTTTTAATTAAAAACGTTTAAAAAAAATTAAATAAAAAAGAACATTTAAAATTGAATAGATAAAAATATAAAGTGTTTCGGATTAAAAAATTTTTAATCAAAAGTTCTCAATATTAAAAAATTTCAGACTAAAGTTTTGAGTATTCACCGTCATTATCACTATTCAAAATGAAAAAAAATCAATTATAACTCCTTTAAAGTTAATTATTCATTAAAAACACTCAGAATAAAAAGTAATTTTAAATGATAAACATTGAAAATGAAAAAATTTCGACTGCGGAATGTTGACAATTAAACGAATCTAAACTTAACGTAAAATTGAAAAAATGTGTAGTCACCAAGAATTGTGATATTGAAACATTTATATACTCAAACCCTTTAAAATTGTTAATTATACTTTTGAAAATTCAACCATTTCAATTTTAGTTGCAAAATTAAAACCTATGAAAAAAAATATTGAAGATTCAACGTTCAACATGAAGATTCAGAACTCTTAAATTGTAACCATTTAAAGTTAAAGAAATTACACCATTTGAAACTTTTAATTCCAAATCGCTTAATTTTTAACACTTCCTTCAGAATTATTATTCATTCTTGAAATTTTCCAATAAAATATTTTTCAATTTTAAATTATCCATTTTTTTTAAATCTTCATCTAAAAATCGGACAGTTTTAAGAAAATACATTGAAAATTAAAACTGAAAAAAATGCAAAACAAGGTCAACATATACCTATGATTCTAATGTTTGAAGTTGCATAAAATTGCCTTTCAATTCGAAACTTTTTTTTTAGTTTGAAATATGCAATATTTTGGAGATATTTCCGTAATTTTCATTTCTTGCAATTGATTTGGGCAGTATTTAATTTGAAATTGTTCATTAATAAATCCTTTAAACTGAAAATCGTGAAACGATTAAGTCTTTTAATTTGATATTCTACGATTTCGAAGAATTTTCAATTCCCAGTTCTAAACTCTTCTTATTTTTAAAGCTTAAATTTGAGAAATTATTTTCCTAATCTTGTATTGTTTTGAACTTATTTAGGAGGAATTTAATTCAAAATTTGTTTAATACAAATCCTTTAAACTGAAAATTATGCACTATGAAGTGTTTCAATTTGATATTCAACGATTTCAAAGAATTAAAAAAAAACGAGACGATTTTGTACGTTTGAAATTTAAATTAAACAATTTAGAATATGTAAATAAAAAATTATTGAATTTAAAACTGATCATCAAGGCTTCAAATATGAAATTTTGAAAGAATAATAGTGAAAGTGTCCTTATATTTTAAATATTTGAGTTTGAAATTACAACATTGTTAAATTTGAAATTGGAAACCTCCAAAAATGAAGAATTTTCATACAAAAGATTTTGAAAAAATAGTATCATGGCCTCAAAAATAAACTGTTTTAAAATGGTGCATTCAAGCCTATAATTTTAAATTTGAATTATAGAAATTTTAAGGATGATAAATATATCAATAATGAGCGTTTAAAATTGAAGAATTTTAAATATTGTGAATCTTTAAAGTTTAATCATTGTGAAAACATTGAAATTGTTGAAACTTGTTTGACCTACCAGTACCGATTTATGAAGTTTCAAAAAATGGTTTATTCTGTTTATATGAAAATTTTTTTTTTGATTTTCAAAACGCGACAACATTACATGTGGAGTATTTGTTCGCGTCCTTCAGACGCATCGATTTACCTTTGGGTGAACCTTTTATGACCAACCAGTACCGATTTATGAAGTTTAAAAAAAAATGGTGTATTCTGTTTATATGAGAAAAACTTTGTTCATATTAGGAGTACTACAGTACTGTATTTGACATGTTTGTTTGGGTGTTCGAGGCACGTCGAATGCCCCATTTACGAACGTTCTATAACCTCTTATTACCTAGCAATACCGATTTATGAATTGAAAAAATATGTTGTTTATCTTATTGATATAAGGAAAACTTTTTCCATATTGGGAATACAAGTATAATGTATATCATATATTTGTTAGCGTCTTCGAGACGCATCGATTGCCAAAATTAACAAATTTTCATGACTTACCATAACCTGACAATATAGTTTTGAAATTTTTCAACAAAATTAGTTTCCTTGTTTATAAGAGGATTTTTTTATATTGCGAATATAACAGTATTGCATTTGATGTAATTGTTTGCGTCTTCGACAAGCGTGGATTGATCTTCTGACGAGCTTTCGAAGACCATTATTGATTAATCAGTAGCTACTCCGAAAGTTTTGAGAAAAGTTACATTGTTTCTATGAGGTTTTAATGTGTAATATAAAACTACTGCAGGTTAAAAAATGGTTCATTTTAACAGAACACATCGATTGATATTTTGGTGGGCCCTCTGATTTTCTGAAAATAGAATTTTCGAACGACAGAAACATAAGCTTGAAAACTATTGAAAGTATCCATTTTTTTCTTTTGTTAGGGAAACAATTCCTCTATGAGAAAGCAAATTTATTTGTAACTTATGAGGAAGCAAAATGCTCATATATTGAGCACAAACAAATACACCCATAGTGAATACGTCCACAGTACTTCGTAGCCGTCTAGTAGTTTATTTGTAACAATTACGGACTTTTTTTGGTCCCATAGACGAACGTGGGTCATTTTGATTGTCCTCCCCCCGCCCCCCGTAAAATGACGATTCCTCAAACAAAAATGCTGCTGTTAGATATTTAGAAGAAAGAGAAAAAATCTTCCTTTGCCAGGTTTCGAACCAAGAACTCCAGTATTTCATGCGCAATTGTCAATTTTTTAACAACATTATCTAAAAAATTGTTTTGTTGTATTTCTCGTTAACTAATTGATTTAGATGGCTATTTTTCTGAAGTATATTTTATAAAAGAACAAATTATATATTTTATTTCTAAAAATCGCTTCCCCAGTCTTAAAGTTGTATTATAAGAATATTATTCGAAAGGCACACATGATCAGAAAGTACATTTCCTTGTATTACAACTATAATAAATTAAGTGATCTCTCCATTAATTATTTTACATCGGAAAGTAGGAATAGCTCGTAAATAAAGAAGCGAGTCGGCACTTTTTCTGAAGAAAGGTGTTAGTGACTTTGTAGATTGTAGCGTACCCTTGACCGTCGTTCAAGCTGGAATGAATCCAGTTTCGAGGGAAACGTACAAAAGATTATGTAGAGCAATAAAAACAGGAGTAGAATTGAAGGGATTGTAGAGCATCGTGGTTAAAGGAACAAAAAATTATGGCAAGTCTCGAATAAATGAAGGTCGGAGCAACGAACGGACGTCCTCCGAAGTCGCTCGATTTTTCCGCAATAGGAAGCACTGAGGCACGAATCGGACATTCTCATTCTCGAATCGATAAGTGGGCATCGTGTTCTGCCAGTTTTTGCCATTCGTCAGATAAGGAGTCATTGTACGCAAAAATCGGTTTTCGAGAGCTCCTGAGCTTCTGAAGTTTGCACATGGGCTATTCATTTTATAAGGCAACAAAAATAATTTTAGAATCTTAATACGCTTACTAGCCTAATTTGTATATTCTCATAGTCAATCAATTGAAAACAAATTAAAAATCGGACATGATTTAGAGGCTCCCATTTGAGTTTTGTCTTGTTTATCGATTTTTTGTTGTTTTTAAATTTGTCAACGTTCAGAAAATGCGAGTATTACATTTTTTATAGAATTATCCCCTTTTGCATTACCAGCATTGTACATCATTCGATTAAAATTTTTAAACTCATTATTAAACAAAATTATAAGTTTATCTTACTTGTTTCACATTTTTCTATAAGAATTTGTTCAGATTCGGAAATTAAAAAAAAAAAATTTTCTGAATAAAATTTGAATTCAATAAAATTTGAGCACCCTAATGATTACTTATGCCATTCCTATACCCATTCTCAGTTCTCACGATCAAGCAGGTTTACAGATACGAAAAAATCGGGAACCCAGACATCATCACTAGTCACAGGTTTCATGGTGAATTTAATCTGACACTGTACTGATCAAATCAAAGATAAATATTATTTATTATTTAAATAGAATTTAAGGCTATATACCACTTCACCGATTCCTACTTTACCGATATTTTTTCGTAATAACTCACGTTTATAGAAAATGAGATATCGAGTTGTAAATTTGAAAAAATAAATAAAAAGCTCTTAGAAACGTTTGTAATGTCCTACCTTTTTAGAATTACAAAAAAATGATTATTGGGAACATTTTTTTGCAATCATATAAAAGAGCATGTAAAGGTGACAGAGGTTTCCTATTCCCGTTTAATTCATTTTTTGAAATTTCCATACGTTATCCCATTTTCTGTGAACGTGAGTTATTGTAAAAAAAAACAGTAAACCAGGAATCTGGTAAGAAGTACATGGCCTATAATGGGTCAAAATATGTTTCAAATTTTCTGTTAAACGTTATTTACACTATTTTATTATATCGCAAAATATTTGATGCCCTGTCAACTTGAAACTGCAATGTGTCTACTAATTTTAAATTCGTTTATTACTGAGTGATTATATTTGTGGTTAAAAAAGTTTACTTTCGACACTTAAGTTCTGTCAGTGTTATGACAATGATTTATATGCCAATATAGGAAGACTGGAATTTCTACCCCACCCCGAAATACAATTTTTTTTTAACACTCCCTATCTTTATAACTATAAATTATACATAATTATTCTTTTTGATGTAAGAATATTTAGTTGATTTTAGAAGCTTCAATTGGCCTGACCAATGCGGTTTCATACTACTGAATTCTGAACTTCCTTGCATTCAAAAAATGTCTACTCTTAGTTTTAAAAATATTTTAGCACAGAATTAGTCCAAGTAAGAATTCCTTTTTAAATTTGATCGAATTATATTTATTATACCCATAAGAGACAAATAGATAAAAATTAAATTTACAAAATAAAAAATCCTTGATTATCTATTAGAGAAAAAAAGTATTCCAAAAGTTTGATTTCATTCTAAATATTGCTTCCTGATAAATGTCGGTATAATTATACCAATTAGAAGTGTTTCTTTTGCGTCTATACATTTAAATATGAAATTATTACCTTGTTCATATGACAAAAACTTTGTTGACTTTCAAAATACACTCAACTCCCGATTCTGGACCACCCGATCTTCGGCCGGCTTCACGCTTGGTTGCTCCTGTCTCCATCCTAAACGTCCCTTGATGGCCTATACGCTCGGATAGTCAGTCCCGTATTAGAAGTTGTTTCCGTCACAACTCTCTGGACCTTTCTACGCGTTTAAAGCTTATTCAATTTTTCGAAATTATGGCTGAACAAGCGAGAATACCTAGTTTTGCAAGAAATTTGAGTTCTGAAACAAAATATCAATGAAATCTGCTAATAATGCTACATTCGAGGCCGCTTTATTCATATGGTTTATCCAAAAACGAGACAGCTGCTGATATATTGCGTAAAGGAAATATTTATATTCCATTTATATTTATTTACGTTTTTGTATCAATTTTTTCGTTTATTTTTTGTAATTGCTAAAAAAAATATCCTAAGATGTAAAAGCCTTCGTAAAAGACTACGAGTCTGCGCATTCCGGGCACTAAGGTGCCGGGTTCAGAAAGTACATATGCGGTCCTCAGTGTTGACATGAAAAAACGCATTCGATTCTGGGCCGGTCATACCCGAGGCCGGTCCAGAATCGCGATTTGAGTGTACTACAATACGATATATTATGTATTTGTTCGCTTCTTCGAGATTCATCGTCCGACGTATTGTGGAACCTTTTATGACCTATAGTACCGATTTATGATGTTTCAAAACATCATTACATTCTCATCAGAGAAGGTATTAGATTTGTCTGAAATTTAACCTCCCAGTTTTGGTGAAATGTCCACATTTTGAGACCCCCTGAACCCGAAAAACAGGTTTTTACGAATATGTCTGTATGGATATACGTATGCCTGTGAGCACGATATTTTCGAAAGAAATGACAGATTGGATTGGCCTTTAGTACACTCTTGTACGGCCCTAAAGTGAAGGTCAAGTTCGTTAGCCAGACATTTTGGATTAAAGTTCAAAAAGTTAGAGCATTTTCAAAATTGTTGAGACCACTTTTTTTCAGAATTTGAAAATCCTTTGCACGGCTGTTCGTAGTATTTAAAACGTCGAACAATTAATCCTCATAACTTTTTTCGATAAGAAACAAATTACCAGAGTTACAGCATTTAGAAAATCCAAACAAACGAACGAAAATGAAAAACAACGTGCGATATGAAAAAAATTCAAGACGAGAAAAATGTTGCCTTTTGAACGCCGTAGAAAATTGTTGCAACAACTTGTTGAATTTTTCTGAAAAATCAAAACTTCAAATTTTGATCGCACAAAAAAATAATAAAAAATCGAAAATTCAATTTTGCAGTCAAACTACACAAGATACGAAAAACGGTATATTAATCAAAATTGTGCATTTAAAAAAGATCTACAAATTTTTTGGAAATCACTTTTTGATAGGATGCGTAGCTTTTGTACAAATGCGTAAAAAACAGCATCAAGAATAAAAAAATTAAAGGCCGTAGCAGGATAAGCATGGTCTGGGTGCCCCCGCTCGGATATGATCCATATTGCAGGGGTGAATGGCTACCCCTATGAAATAAATGTATATCAAGTATTAACTGAAAAAAAAATGTTACAAAAGTTATAAGCAAATTTTAAAAAATTGAAAAATCAAATTTTATCGCAAACGGATTGACCGATCTTGGTGGTTAAAACATATGTTATAGTGGGTACTGAAGAGGTTATGCAAAAAATTCAAGAACCAATTCTGTTTATTTGAAGAGGATAAAAAAAATTATGTAAATTTTTAAATAATTTCTTTTATAGAAAATAATTTTGGGACAGCAACGATTTTACCCATATATCATGCTCATATTCAAGGTTGCAATATATATTTTTGCGGAGATGATCAGAGCATTAGTTCATAGTTACAAAAAATAAAAACTACTTGTTGGCCCCTCAGATGTATGCAATTCTATAATAATGAGGGGCCAACTGTATTTTCAACTTATGACACAATAAGTTATACGCAATAGTGTAATACAAACCAAATGCAACATAACTATTCCATTGAAAACACATTTTCTAGTGAATTATCCAGTAACAGTGTCAATTGCTTCTAGGTAGATAGAAAAATACTTCTCTTCGCTTACTGCTAACATTCACCAAACTAATTTCATGTTTGCCCAGGATAGTATCCCTTACTTTATGTACACTATATACAACTATATACAT
>JAABKJ010001113.1:0-31611 GCA_011634705.1 Andricus grossulariae | reverse complement strand
GTAGGTTTCAAATTTTATATGTAGCCAGTCTCAATCGTCTCAATAAAAAGTAGAACTTCTCTTGAAATTAAAAAAAATAATAATCTACAATAGTTAAATATTTCGTTTTTCCTAAATGGCATGTGTTACAGTATTCACTTTTGAACTTTTTAAAAGCTCGTGCTCTCTTTCATCAGACTCCCAACCTTAAATCCACTTTCCGTATTTCATGTAAGAATTTCATTATTATTTCTTATTTTCAAAACTGCACCTTTTGAATTTTAAATTTTTAGATGTGACATGATCGATTTCCATTATGAAATATTTAATTCCTAATAATAATGTGATTGCCACTGTAGGTGCTAAAATTGTCCTACAATTTGACAATCACCCATATATGTATTTTTTATAAATAATTTATACATAAAGAGGCGTATAACTTCTTTATTTGCGTACAGAATATAGACATGGTTTACATTCAAAAGAGAAATAATATAGTATTTCAAAAAATTGTAATACTATATTACATACATTAAATAGTCTTATACGTATGTATATAATACTTGAAATTATTACATTTATTGTCCTTATATATAATTTATTCTTCTCTGTACTGATCTGTAGATAATGTACTACAGAATTCGTTTGCAGTCAAAACTGACTAATTAATTGGGTTATCAAAAAATTTATTAAAAATTAACTAAACTGGTACTTTTAAATACCTATAAGAAAATGATAATTGAAAATGAATGAATGGTTCCTATATATTTATTTTAATCAAACAGATATTTATTTTTAGAACCTTGATGTCTTTTTTCAATTTCTTCTTTAATCCAAGAAATTATTAAGTTATTCACATATATGTTTTCTATTGAAATTACAGTATTGCACACAATGGGGCAAAAAAAGTTTTTCTGGACAAATACGTCTAGAGCTTACAATTTTGATCAGATTTGAACATTTTTTTAAACGAAAGTTAACTAAATTTCGAAGAGATTTGTAATCGCCAATTAAATTTTTCTTTTCATATTAAAAAAAAAGTTGATATCAAAAATTAAACAACCCGATTTTTTAAAATTATTCATATTTATGTAAAACGGTATGAAATTAATAAAGACACTCTGTAAAATTATTATTAAGGAGGTTACAATAATTACATTTTATTTTTTATTTTTATGTTGACAAATTAATGAGTGAAAGTGCTATTTCAAGATTAAAAATACTTGGAGACTTTAGTCTTCAATTCTTTTCCGGGATATACGTAAAAACAATGCCTAGTTACAATTTTTTTGAAATACAAAGTAATTGTTGATGTTATAAACAAATTTAATAAATAAATACATATATTAGCCATTTTGCGCTCTAAAGATTTCGTTTATTTAACAAAATTGATCAAAACTTTTTCGGAAATAAATAATATGTACAATTTGCTAATACCTGATAACAATTATACATTTTGAATATAAATTTGATAAACAAATACAAATCTTATTTATTAGGAGACTTTTTCAGGCGACAATATTTGTTTTTTGCTCAAATAAATTTAATAAATAAATAAATATTTTTGCCAATTCTTAACCAGTAGATTTTGTTTTTTCAACCGAATCAATTCTAAATTACTTGTCGAAATCTTTTCCTCGTGAAACTTCATTAAAGAACATTAATTGTTTATTTTATAAACAATTTTATGAACATATTCATAACATGACTGTTTGTTAGGTGACAATATTTGTTATTTAAAAAAAATAAATTTTATAAACAAATACAGATTATCATTTTTAAAGGAATCAACTCTAAATAACTTGGCCATATACACTCTTTGTGTTATTTTATCTGTGAACGACAATTGATTTTTTATAAACAATTTTACGAAAAAATCCGCGATTTTATCATTATTGACGAGTGAGCAGCCGTTTGTTTAAAAAAATTACTTTACTATGGTGGCTATGGATGCAGTGCTTGTGGTTCTGGATAGAGCGGTTCTTCAATCTTTACTTTGTATTTGTATTTGTTTATGAAATTTATGTAAATAAATAACAAATTTAGTAAAAAAAACGACATTGATTCATTGAAAATTAGTCAAGTTGTGAATTTTTTTATACAATTGTTTGCAAATTAAACAATTATAATTAGTTGATAAGGTATCATAAGTAAAGAGTTTTTCCAAGTAAATTAAGATTTTGTTAAAAAGGCGAAATCTGCTAGTCGAAAAATGACGAGAATCTGTATTAATTTGTCAAATGTATTTAAACAATTATTATCAGGTATTAAAAAATCGTACATATTATTTATTACCGACAAATTTTTTATCAATCTTCTTAAAGGAACGAACTTTTCAGAGCTTGAAATGGCTAATATATGCATTTGTTCATTAAACTTGTTTATAAAATTATAAATTGCTTTAAATTTGTCAAAAATAGTAACGAAGCATTGTTTTTACGTATATGCTGGAAAAATAATCGAAAAATAAAAGTCTTCAAATATTTTTAATTTTGAAAAAGCACTATTAATTTAAGTAGCACTTATTAATTTGTTAATATAAAAATAAACAAATTTTTTTAATGTGTCAACCTTTTTTATGAAAAAAAAGAAATGTCATCTTTCTTGTTCGATAAAAAATTAATTAAAAATTGCAAAAATAGGCTCGCACAAATGCATTGCAAGTAATTTCAATAAAAAATCATTAATATTAAATTCTTTGTGGGCGCATTGTATAAGATTTTAACATTTTATTATTTTTAAAAGATTTGTATGACATTTTGAAGAATTAATTTCACAGATCAAAACAATCGTTTTGATCTGTTGATCTGTTGTATATTGTATATTGTATATTTTGATCTATTGATAATTATATTCATTGCGAAATAGAAATCCGGAAGTTAGAGAACGACTTTTCAGTGGTAAAATGACATAGCGGAACTTTGAAAGTTTTTTTTTCTTAATCTAAGAAGAATATAGAAATTGTCTAATAAAAAAATAAGTCGATTTTTCTGGGTAGTTTAAATAAAAATCGAGGTGAACATATTGAATTTGAAAACGTACTAAATTTATAGCAAGTTCCAAAATGAGGTTTGTTACAAATCATTTATAAAATCGAGGAAAATATTCTCATTCCTAATGTAACTAGTTTTGAAAAAGGACTTAAGACGAACTTTTGAAAACAATATTTCAGATTAAAATTGTTTATTGAACAATAGTTATTTAGGGTTTTATGTTTTTGCTATCTCTTTAGGTAAAAGTTGTAATTCTTATTTAATACCAATGTTGTAGAGCTCATTTTATCCCCTGAAAGATTCTCCATCTATTTATTTGGTACCTATTTATTGAAAAAATTTTATTGGAGAAAAAAAATTATTTAATGTACAATTGTATAATACCTAAATAAAATTCTTAAATAAAACGCACCAAAGATATTCGTAGAGAATTGTAACTTTTACCTGAAGAGAAATCATGAACATCAAACTCTTAATAACTAATATCAAATAGACAATTTTAACCTAAAATATTTTTTTATGAAGTTTGTCTTCAGTTCTCTTCCAAAATTAGTTAAAATTAACAATGACAATATTTTCCTTGATTTTATTAATCATTTTTAACAATGTTCAGTTTTGAACTTGAAGTATCATTAGTACATCCTTAATAAGGAAATTTTTTTATCAATCTATTCATTTTTTTAGATTTTATATGAAACATATCTAGTGTAACTGATCCTATGACACGTAATTGAGTAATTGAAATACATATTAAAAAACAAGTTTTCAATTTACCTGACTTTTTTGAAGATATTTCATTCGACAATATTCGATCCATACCAAAAGTCAATTCCTTCGAGCTGGTTCCAATTTTGGAATCAGTCTTCATCTCGGTGTCATTCATGATATAAACTTTTTTAAACACCAATTTTAAAACAAATTTTTAAATTCACCTTTTCTCCCAATTTATGCAAAACACTTCACCAAATAAAGTGGTCTAACACTTGTTTAAATAACAGCTCGGTAATTTTCTTTTCACACTGAACTGTACTATTTGGCATCAAATTGCAAAATTAAACACTATTTTCACCAAAAAATTCACTAGAAAAGTATCTTTTTTCAAAAATATGCTTTAACATAGTATAAAACATGCTTATAAATGACTTTGTTTTAAACTTTTTTTGATGAGGAATGATGTCATGAGCTCACATTGGAATTCGTGTGATCAAGGAAGTTTCTAAATAAGTGTGAGGACGTAAATGAATCGGGGTAAAGATTTCAAGACTTCTCAAAGATTTCCCGCCCGAAAAACAGCATCCTTAGTCTTTACTTGCAACAACTTGGGCTATGTGATTGGCGTATGAAAACGAGGTGGGCGTTGCTTATAGATAACTGGAGTACCGAGGGTGATCTTCTCTGGGATGCTGTGAAAATAAATATTCGGTAGCATATTGTTTCGAGGAAACCGCTGCTTATTTCCTTCCAAGATATTTCCTCGACTTTTTTGGTTTAATTGATCAATTTATTGCTCAAGGAATTCAGAAGTTTAGCAATTTTTTATTCACGAAATACAATCTTGCACTTTGAAAATATTTTCTTATTTATCATTTTTCCAATGCAATTATTAAAAAGTGCATTTCACCATTCTCGATTGACGCACATTAAAATACCAAAAGGTAATGTGTTGAGTTCGAGAAAAATAACAAAGAACACAAGAAATCCAAGTTTTCAACTACAATCTTTAAAAAAATTGCATATTCCCTTGGCGATAAAAAAGTCAAATTTTGAGCAATACTTATAACTTTGTGACGTTGGCTTCGCTATGAAAAATATGTTTTTTATAAAGTCGATTAAAATTAAAAACTTAATTTTCAATATTTAAATTAACCTGTAAACATGTCTGTTGGAAAGCTAGACAAGAAGGATTTTACATTTAGTAGCGATTTTTGGGGCTGGGGACGGCTGGGCAAAGGGATTTTACACTCAGGGGTGATTTTTGGGATTCAGGTGAGCTAAACACGGGGATTTGGCACTTAGGGGTGATTTATGTGGCTGGGGAGAAATGGAAAAGGAAATTTTATATTTCGCGGTGATTTTTGGGGCTGGGGAGAGCTGGATAAGGAAATTTTACAATTAGGGGTGATTGTTGTGGCTGCCGAGAGCTGGATAAGGAGATTTTACACTGAGAGTAGTGTTTGGGTCTGGGGAGAACTGGACAAGGAGATTTTAAACTTAGGGGTTATTTCTGGGGCTGGGGAGAGCTGGACATGGAGGTGTTCTACTTGGGAGTGATTTTTGAAGCTGGGGAGGGCTGGAAAAAGGATTTTTACATTTAGGGGTAATTTTTAGGGCTGGGGAGTGCTGGACATGAAGACTTTCTACTCAGGGGCAATTTTTGGGGTTGGGGAGAGCTGGACAAGGTGATTTTATACGTAAGGTTGATTTTTGACCTGTGGAGTGCTGCACAAAGGGATTTTCGACTTAGGGGTGATCTTCGGGCTGGAAAGAGATGGACAGGGCAGATTTCTGAGCCTGGGGAGAACTAAACAGGGGAATTTAAAACATACGGAATATATTTGAGGCTCGAGAGAGGTGGTGAAGGGGATTTTACACTTAGTGGCGATGTTTGGGGTCGGGATGAGCTAAATACGGGGATTTGACACCTAGGGGTGATTTATGGGGTTAGAGAGAGCTGGAAACGGGAATTTTATACTTAGGGCTGATTTTTGGGGCTGGGGAGAGCTGGATAAGGGCATTTTACACTTAGGGTAAGGTTTGGGACTGGGGAGAGCTGGACAAAAGGATTTGACACTTAGGGGTTATTTTCGGGGCTGAGGAGGGGTAGACAGGGACATTTTTCACTTAGGGTGATTTTTAGGGCTGGGGAGAGCTGGATAAGGGGATTTTATACTAAGGGATTATTTTTGGGGCTGGGGAGATCTGGACAGAAGGATTTGACACTTAGGGGTGTTTTTTGGGGATGGGGAGGGGTAGGTAGAGATTTTTTTTTACTTAGGGTGATTTTCGGGTCTGGGTAGAGCTGGACAAGGGGATTTTACACTGATGAATTATTTTTGGGCTGGGGAGAGCGTGGCAGAAGGATTTGGCATTAAGAGGTTATTTTTGGGGCTGGGAATAACTGTCCAAGGGAATTTACACTTAGGGTGATTTTTGGGGCTGGGTAGAGCTCGACAAGTGGATTTTATACTTAGGGGTTATTTTGGGGCTGGGGACTTAAATTCGGGTCTGTATTTGAGTAAATAGTTGAATTGTTGGAAATTGAATATTTTAGCAGAATAGCGATGTAAGCAATTAACAATTAGTAATTTGTACAGATTTTTAAAAATTAGAGAGTTTCAACTCAATAACGTTTGTTTTCAAATTACAATCTGTGTTGGTTGAAGATTAAACTATTTTGTTTAAAATTCGTTTTATTATAAATTAAACTGCTTTTGATTTGAAATATAAATCTTTTAGGATTGAAATATTAATTATTACATTTTTCGCTGCGAATTCATATTTTTATGTTAAAAATTCCACTGCTTTGTTTAAAAGTAATTTTGCTTTTTGAAGATTTTCGGGCTAACAAATGTAACTGTTGTGTAGAAAATTCGTCTATTTTTAAAAATATGTAATCGTTTTTGGTTGAGGATTCAACTATTTTATTGAAAATTCATCTTTTTTGGGTGAATTCAACTGTTTTTTTATTAAATATTCAAATATTTTTTAAATTAAATATCAACTTTTAAATTTTTCAATGAGAATTCATATTTTTTGGTTGAAAAATCAACTACTTGGTTAAAAGTTGAACTACTTTGTTAAAAATTAATTTTTTTGTTGAAGATTCATTATTTTTGTTGGAATTTCATTTCTTTGGTTAACAATGTACCTATTTCGTTCAAAATTAATCTTTTTTGCCAGAAAATTAATCTTGGTAGAAAATTCATCTCTTTCGCTGAAAATTAAACTATTTGGTTGAAAATTAATCGCTTCTGGTTGAACATTGAAATTATTTTCAATTGAAATATCTACTATTACTTGTTACGTTGAGAATTCATTTTTTTTTGTGAAGAATTCAACTAGTTGGTTAAAAGTTGAACTACTTTGTTGAAAATTCATGTTCTTGGTTAAACAATCATCATTCAATGTCAAAATTCATCTCTTTGATTGAAAATGTAATTATTTTGTTGAAAATTTATATTTTTGGCAAGAAATTAATGTTTTTGGTTGAAAATTTTGTTGTTGCAAATTTAACAGTTTTGGTTGAGGATTTAACTATTTTTTTGAAAATGCGTCTTTTTATGAATTTAAATTTTGTTGATTTAAAATTGAAATCTTTCTGGATTTAAATATCTACTTTTACATTTTTCGTGGAGAATTTATATTTTTTGGTTGAAAATTCAACTAGTTGGTTAAAAGTTGAACTACTTTGTTAAAAATTTATTTTTATGGTTGAAGATTTATTATTTTAGTTGAAAATTCATATTTTTTGTAGAAAATTCATCTCTTAGGTTGAAAATTAATTTCTTTTGGTTGAAAATTAACTTTTTTGTGAAAATTTTGATTTGGCATATCTGAAATCTTGAAAAATCGTTATTAATTTTCTCAGGAATCCTAAAAAAAACATATTTATACAAAATCAAAAACAAATAAACTAAATAATGCGAGTTAAAATTCAAATCATATATACTCAGGTCGGAATAAAAAATTAATAAAAAAAAGACTAAATTATTAATTTATTTTCTATTGAAAGTATATGAAATGAAAAAATGTGGCAAGTAATTTTGAGTAATTTTTAAGGCATAGTAAAATTTTTGTCAAAGCAAAATGAAAAGTTTGAAAAAGCTAAAAGTATAATTTTTTGTGAAGAATTTGTTTAGGGTTAAATTCAGTCTTCTGAATGGAATAAAATAAAAAAATGAAATTAAATTAAGAATTTGTACGTTTAAAGGAAATCGCAGTACCAACTTGTATCCCTGGAAGCCATATGGTTATCTTTATATACAAGGCACCCATGTATACAATCACTTAGCTGTTTATTTGAAGAGCCTTGTTTAAAGCAGCTCCACCCACACGCCAAGAATCTCCTTTGGAATATGTACACATCTCGATCTTCTATTCGATTTTATTAGGTTTTAGGATTTTCTATAGTCGAAATATGTCATTCTAAGTATGCGAATTTCAAATCACGATTTTTCAAAAAATTTGGTAGCAAATTTAGTACAAAGTTGATTTGAGCAAATCAACATAGGGGGGACCACCCTACAGTGGATAATGAACCTACAGTGGATAATCATTAATTAAAAGTAAAAATATACCTAAAACAGTTCATTCTTATTTTAATTTATTCACACATATAATGTCATAACTATTAATTAAATGAAATTAATTATTTTAGACGCAATATTATTTTAAATAAATGATTATCTACTGTGGGCTCATTATCTGTTGCAGGCTGCACTTCCTTTCATATTAAGAATCATATATTTCCGTTTAATGCATTAAATTAAGCTAATTTACGTTAAAGTCAATTAAATTTAATTCAGTATCATTAATCGAGCGCTACGCTCGCGTGTATTCATTCGATTTGAGGAAAAAAACATCTTTTCATAAAAAATACAAAATTCAAATTTTTGTTTTGTGAGTTTATTTATTTTAAAGGTTATATAAATTTAATTTTCGTAAGATTCTTGAGAAAATGGAAAAAGATTATGAAAGATTTCAGAGATATGCCAAATCAAAATTTTAACAAAAAAGATCATTTTCAACTAATTAGTTGAATTTTTTACCAAAAAGATTGATTCTCCACGAAAAATGTAACGCATAACTGATATTTCAACCAAAACAGATTTTAATTTTAAATAAAAATCTGTTGAGCTCTTTCAAAAAAGACGAACTTGCTACAAAATTGTGTAATTTTTTCACCCGAAAATATGAATTACCAGTAAAAAAGTTCATTTTGAACCAAATAGGTGAATTTTCAACTAAATATATAAATTGTCTACAGAGAAGATTAATCTTCGACTAACAAAAAATGTTAACAAAGTAATTCAGCTTTGAATGTAGTTACAAAATTTTTATCAAAAAAATATGATTTCTCAACAAAAAATGTAATAGTTTTGCTTTTTCAACTGAAGAAAGGTTTTAATTTTAATTCAAAAAGACTTAAATTCATCTAAAGAACATGAATTTATAACAAAATAGTTGAAGACTAAACCAAAACCAATTCATTTTCAACCATAAGAGATTAATTTTCAAACAAAAAGGATTTTTCAATCAATAAAAAAAATCTTACCAAAATGTTGAATTTTCAAGTCAAAAAACGAGCATTCTACAAAACAGTTGAATTTTCAACCAAATAGTTGAATTTTCAACAAAGATGATTAATTTTCTACCAAAAAGATGATTTCCCAACAAAGTACATACATTTTTAAACAAATATTTTAATTTTCAACGAAAGAGCTTCATTTTTTTCCTAAAAATACTAATTTTCTACAACAACAACAAAAAAAAAACACATTTTCAACGAATTACGTAAATTTTCAAACAAGATAGTTGAACCTTAAACCAAAACCGATTCATTTTCAACCAAAAGAGATTAATTTTGAAACAAAACAAGATTTCTCTAGCAATAAAAAAAAATCACCCATATAGTTGAAATGTTAACTAAATAGTTCAATTTTTCAGCAAAAAAATTAATCTTCAATCAAAAAAATGAATTTGTAACAAAGTAATTCTACTTGCAACGTGTTCAAAAAATTTTTACAAAAAAAAAGAGATGGATCCTTAACACAAAAATTTAAAGGTTTTGATGTTTTAACTAAGAAAAGATTTTAATTTTGAATAAAAAAGAGTTAAATTCATCCAATTAGAAGATGAATTTTCAACGAAATAATAGAACCCTCAACCAAATCCCTTTCATTTTTATCCAAAAGAGATTAATTTTTAACCAAAAAAGATTTTTCAGTCGAAAAACAATTCATCCAAAACGTTGAATTTTCAAACCAAAAAGACAAGCTTGCTGCAAAACAGATGAATTTTCATCCAAATAGTTAAATTTTAAACGAAAAAGATTAATTTTCTACAAAAAAAAATGAGTTCCGAACAAAATACATTTTTAACAAAATAGTTGATTTTTCAACTAAAGAGTTTAATTTTCTAAAAAAAAAAATTTCTACAAATCACATAAATTTTCAACCAAGAAGATTAATTTTTTACAAAAAGAAAACAAACAAATTTTCAACAAATAACATACATTTTAAAAGAAATAGTTGAATTTTTAAACTCAAAAATTACTTTTTAACTAAAAAAGGAATAGTAAAATTTTCATTAAAATAATCAATTTTCCACACAAAACAATAATAAATTTCCTACAAAATAGTTGATTTTTCTATCATAAACAACAAATTTTTAATTTCAAATGAAAAACAGTTGAATTTAACCACAAAATATAAATTTTTAACTAAATACATCAATTTTCAACCAAATAGTTTAATTCTGACCCGAAAAAGGTTTTAACTTCAAAACTAGAACAGTTGAATGTTTAAACCAAAAATGTGAATTTTCAACAAATAAGTTGATTAATCACCGTAATAGAATAATTATTAACCAGACAGTTGCATTTTTAATTAAAAAAGATAACATTTCTACAAAAATAGATGAATTTTGAATTAAAATGATGAATCTGGAACCAAAAAAAAAAAAGAATTTTTAACGAAGTATGGTCCTGACGTCTTTTAAACTGACTAGAATTATTCCAGGAATTTTGAGAAAAGTCTTTTAATCTCTTGAAACCTTTCAAAATTTAATAATATATAATATACAAAATATCTAATGTTTTCAAAACTATCTCTTGAAATGATTCAAATTTTTCTTAACAATTTTTTTCATATCTGCTAAATTAAAACATTTTCATCAAACCTACCAGATTTTTTTAGGCAATTCTTGACTTCTAAAATTCAAGATAGAGCCTTTTTTTTCAAAATCTTTAAAAAGCTTACAAATTGTATTTCAAAATCATAAAAAAAACTACATTTTGTTTAAATTTTGCTTAATCTTTTTAAATCGTAAATATTGTTTGAAATTTTTTCAAAATTGCTAAATATGTTTTTAAATTATTCGAATTTTGCCTAAAGATTTTCAATCTTGCCAAATTTTGCTTTAAAATTTTCTGCATTCTTTTTAGAAATTTTAGGAAACTATTTGAAATATTTTGAAATCCTTTTCAATTTCCTCGTCAATCATTTCAAATCATTTGAATCTCTCCAGGAATCTTAATAAAAATTAGTTCTCTTGAAAACTTTCAAAATGTTTAAAAAGTTTCTTCTAGAAATATTCAAAAATCTACATTTCATTTTAAATTGTTTGAAATCTTCTTAAGATTTAAATTATTTTCGAATCTTTTCAAAACTTCTAAAATTCTAAATATATATTTTTAGTTAATTCAAAACTTAAATAAAATTTTTTAAATCATGAAAAATTATCAAAATCGTCTTAAAATTTTGTAGATACTTTTTCGACATATATCGAAATCTTTAAAACTCAAAATAAATCTTTTAAATAAAACCTAAATCAATTTAACCCGTGTGGAAAAATGTTCTGGCAGTCTGGTTACAGGTCTGGCCCAGGTCTGGATTTATGTAGACTGTCTAGTTTGGAAGATCTGATCTGGCCCAGGACTGGCCCTGATCAGCGAGCGAAGAACAAAAAAAGTTCTAAGTTCGATCAGCAAATATGTTTGACATATTTCAAAATAGTTACAGGGTGTTTAAAATGGTAACTTTTTGGTTACCGGTACCGAATAAGTTTTGTCTATATTTTCATTTTTCTCAACTATTTGAAAGTGTGAAAAATTGTACAAATTGTAGCGTTATTATTAGTTACTCAAATGATAGGTTTAAGTAAATGTTACATTTGTTTGAGAACATGTAATTTATTAACGTTTATTTTATTTAAAGAAAGCTACTTTTTTCAGTTTGGATTACATATTATTCTATTTAGAAACTCTCTTATTTGTATAAAGAATTTGAAATTATTTATTATAAAGTGCATATCCTCGAGATAACATTATCATTCCTCTGTAGATCCTGTCGGTGTCAAACTCATTTTCCATTGGATCGAAAACGAAAATGTTTCTCTTTGGTCTTTTAATTTTCTGCAAATTCTTCAAATCCTGAAAAGCGTAGAAAATAATTTCTTATCTGTGAGGCGGATCATTCATTATTAAAAAATTATAAAGCATTAATGTTCCATCAATAGATAGAAAGATTAATTACATTTTAAGTGGGCATATGCATTTTCCATTTACATGATATTTCGCTATTACAATTTTTGCTTTTTCGCTACTTTTTGGCAAATAACTCGATAAGATTTAAATTTATTTTTTGAACGACCATAGATTTCGAGAAAAATTCGTTCTGCAAATTATGAAGGGGCCTTGTATAATTTATGCTTCATGCAAGAAACGGTGAAAATAATTTTTGGTTTTAATGCTTAGTAAATAAATGTTACAAACTTACATAATAATAACTTTTTTCACATAAAAATAAAAAATTGTTTATATTTAAAAAATTACTTTACCGAAAGAACTATGAAACTTGAAGTCGTTGCTGAAGGGACAGCGCGCCTACATGCCATAATAATTAGAGTCAAAAGGTATCCTCCAAATGCCAAAAAAGAAAGTGCCGTTATGACAAGTTGGAATATTTTTGAAATTTTTGTATCCTTTCCTTTATCGTCCCACTCCTCGTACCTTCTTATAGGCTTATTACTGTTTCTTTTGAGAGGAAGCGCGGAAGGAAGTGAAAAACCTGCCATCCTGCTGCTAGCTGTCAAATTTCCATCTACTTCGTCTTTAGTTTTCAATTTGGAACAGAAAAAAAAGTTAGTTCCTAAAATTTCCTTCATTGTATTACTTCCTTTAGTCTTGAAAGGAAAGGTTAATTTCATTCGTTATTGCAATAAAAAATTTATAATAAAGGTCCGTGCATAAATTACGAATTAACAAAGTAGTTCAACTCTCAACTGAGTAGTTGAATTTTTAACAAAAAAGGTGAATTTTCAACAAAATAGTTGAACCCTAAAACAAAACGGATTCATTTTCAACCAAATGATATGAATTTTCAAACAAAAGAGATTTTTCAGGTAATAAAAAACAATCATCCCAAATGTTGAATTTTTAAGTCAAAAATACGAGTTTTCTATTGAACAGTTAAATTTTTAAGCAAGTCGTCAAATTTTCAACTAAGAAGATTAATTTTCTACACATATACATCAATATTCAACCAAAAAGATTATCGTCCCTTTAAACCAAATGTTTCAATTTCGAACTAAAAAATATTAATTTTCTAACGAAAATTGAAGAGGGTCTAACAAAAATTGAACAGGAATAGAGGAATTTCCAAGAATAAAGATAATTTCATCCAAAAAAGTTAATTTTCTACCAAAAAAAGGTGAATACCCAACAAAACATATACATTTTTGAACAAATAATTGAATTTTCAATGAAGGAGCTTGAATTTTTAAACTGAAAAAAATTAATTTCCAACCAAAAATTGAATAGGTAATTTTTCATTAAAACAATTAATTAAAAAAAACACACAATTTTCAACAAAACAGTTGAATTGTCAACCCGTAAATATGAATGTTTAACACAAAATTAACTTTCATGTTGAGAGTTGAATTTTCAACAAAATAGTTAAATTTACAGTTAAAATATTAATTTTAACCAAGAATACCAATTTTCAACAAAGTATAGTGGAATTTTCAATCCAGAACATTAATTTTCTACCAAAACAGATGAATTTTTAGCAAAATATGTAAATTTTCAACGATATTGTTGCATTTTCAACTAAAAAATAAAAAATTTTCTAACGAAAATTAAATAGATTACTTTCAAGTTGAAAAAATAAATTTTCAACCAAAAGAATGAATATTCAACGAAAAATGTAATAGTTGATATTTCAAACGAAAATTTAACTATTAATCAAAAACAGTTAAATTTAACCAAAAAAGATAAATATTTAACAAGATACATCAATTTTCTATATCAAAAACGACGAATTTTTAAGAAAATATACAAATTTTCAACCAAATAGTTGAATTTTCAACTAAAAATATTAATTTTCCAACAAAAATAGAATAGGTTCTAACTAAAAAGTCGAATGTTTAAAAAAACAGCTGACTTTTATACAGGAAAAGAAAAATTTTTAACAAGAAAGTTGATTTTCAATAAAAAAAGATTAATTGTCAACGAAATAGTTGAATTTCCAACTACAAAAGATTAAAAAAGTAATATAAAAAACGAATATTCAACTAGTTATTTCAACTAAAAATACTAATTTTTAACAAAATAGTTGCATCCTCAACTAAAATGATGAATTTTCAACAGAAAAGATTAATTTTCTACCCAAATAGACAAATAGTTTAATTTTCAACCAAATAGACAAATAGTATATTTTTTAACCAAATAGGTCAATTTTCTAAAAAGTAGTTAAATTTTCAACCAAAAATATGAAAAAAGTTATTTTTAAACGATATAGTTTAATTTTCTACCAAATTCTTAGATTGTCAAGCCAAAAAGACCGACTTTCTACAAAATAGTTGAATTTGGAACCCGAAAATATGGATTTTGAACAAAAAAGTTAATTTATGATTAAATAGTTGAATTTTAAACTAAAATGCTGAATCTTTTATTAAAAGAAAATAATTTTTTTACAAAGCAGTTCAACTTTAAATGAAGCAGTTCATTTTTCAACGAGAAAAAAATGAATTCTCAACGAAACATGTAATAGTTAATATTTCAACAAAAAAGATTTTAATTTTGAATCGAAAACAACAAAATATTTGAATCTTCACCCAGAAAAGCAGTTGAATTTTTAAACAAAAAGGATGAATTTTCCATCAAACAGATTAATTCCCTAAACTAATATTAGCAGATTAGTTAAATTTACAAGAATTCCCTTGGAATTTTTAACTTAAATTATGAATTTTCAACAACAACAAAAATGAATTTTTAAGAAATAGTTCAACATTCAATCAAAAAGTTGAATATGATGGTAGACTTTTCAATCAAAACAAAATTCACTTTTAAGCAAGAATAGTTTGATTTTCTTATCGGGTTCTACTAATTCTGTTAAAATTATATCAGTGTTCCCAAATGAAAAAAAATCTAAAGAATTTAATTTAAAGTATTCTGGTCATATTATCAAATAGTTTAAACTAATTATTTATTGTTCGATTAACATATTAACATATTAACATACAATTACATTCATATTTCATATTCAGAAATAGGAGGAGGGTCAGTTTCAGTGTCATATGATATTTTGAGAGTGAGGGGGGGGGGGGCACTGAAATGTCACAAATTGTCAGAGAAGGGATGGGCGAGTCAGAAATCACTGGAATTTAGGCACAGCCCTTGATAACAATATTAAATAATTAATATAAGAACATACTAAAAGACTTACTGATGTCATCTGAAAATGTAGATCTGATTTGAATCAATTTGTCTAATGGCAATTCACTCAAACTTCTCATTTCCTCGAGATAAAAGTCTGAATCTTCATTAAATGCTTTTGTAAAGTGAATAATAGTAGTAAAAAATAAAATATAAATAAAAAAGTTCCATTGAGTAGGCATAATGTAAGCCAACTTGAAACACAACAAGTCTTCTTTTTTCGGAAACTATTGTCAACTAAAATCCGCTTTGGTACTGAATCGGATTCAAACTGTTTCGGCGTGCAACCTTTTGTAAATTACGAGGTCTCCCTTCTTGCTTGGCTGAGGAAGCGTGAAGACACCAATCAGGAAAACGGGTTGTCCCTTACAAGTATAAAAATACTGTAGAAGTGTGAAAAATAATCAAGATAACGTAATTACTGTTTTCCTGAGACCGATTACGTTCTGGTCTAAAATAAATAGTTCAGTGCAACTGGAGACATTGCTCTGAAAGGATGGCTACTGTTAGTCTTTGTTTTCTACTCGTGATTTCGGCCTTGCCGACATTTTGTAACAATGGAGGTAATTATTAATAATAATTTTCGAATCCATTCATTCACAATGTAAAAGTTTATTTACGTCCGAGAACCAATAATTAGGAAAAAGAAAACAACTAAAGTGTTGTTCAACTCTATCGGACAAATTTATTCGGTGAAAACACCCAACGTTTATGCAAGAACCCACTGTTCTCCTAATCCGAGTCATGAAAATTATTAAGAAAATACTTCCTTTAGCGTGAGTATGCCTGATGTCCTGGTTTACATTGTTCCAATCCTTGATGTTGAGGAAGATGTCACGGTCATATTTATGTTTAAGTAGATTCAGGGTAGTCATGTTTAAGCGTTCTACTGTTTCTATAGACTAGAACTGTGCCTAAACATGACTACCTTGAATCTTCTTAAACATAAATATGAATATGGCATCTTCCTCATCATCATGGATTTGATCTGTGTAAACCAGGACATCAGAAATATTCACGCTAGGGAGGATTTTATTCTTGTCATTCCCTTGATGAGGACAGCAGTATATAAAAGTTCATTAACGTCCGAAAACCAGTACTTAGGAAAAAGAAATAACTAAATTGTTGTTCAACTCTATCATATTAATTTATTCGGTAAGAAACCCGAATGTTTCACTCAGAGAAATGTCCTCTTGTGTCAAAAGGATGTTTCTTGATAAAATTGAATTTCCTCTCAAACTGAAGGTTAAGAGGACTTTCATTTGTCTCTAACAGAATCCTTTTGCAGCAAAAATGATCCATTCGCGACAAAGTTCCCCAAATCTTGTAGCAAAATAATTCTGTTTGTGTAAAAAATATTTTTAAATGTTTCAAACAAAAAAAAGCAGCCAAGATGACGATGCTTTTGTTTCAAGATGACTTTTTCTCTAAGTGTTCAAGAACACACTGTTGTCCTCATCAGGGAAATGACGATTGAGAAGAAAATCCTTCTTAGCGTGAGTACTGATGTAAGCATCCCTGATGTCCTGGTTTACATTGATCCAATCCTTGATGTTGAGGAAGATGTCACGGTCATATTTATGTTTAAGAAGATTCAGGGTAGTCATGTTCAAGCACAGTTCTACTGTTTCTATAGACTAGAAGTGTGCCTGAACATGACTACCTTGAATCTTCTTAAACATAAATATGACCACGAAATCTTCCTCAAAATCAAGGATTTGATCAGTGTAAACCAGGACATCAGGAATATTCACGCTAGGGAGGATTTTCTTCTTGTCATTCACCTGATGACGACAACAGTATATAAAAGTTCATTAACGTCCGAAAACCATTACTTAGGAAAAAGAAATAACTAAATTGTTGTTCAACTCCATCAGATTAATTTATTCGGTGAAAAACACAAAAGTTTCACTCAGGGAAATGTCCTCTTGTGTCAAAACGATGTCTCTTGATAAATGGAATTTCCTCTCAAAATGAAGGTTAAGAGGACTTTCATTTGTCTCTAACAGAATCCTTTTGCAGCAAAAATGATCCATTCGCGACAAAGAGGCCAAGAGGACGATGCTTTTGTTTCAAGACGACTTTTTCTCTGAATGTTCAGGAACACACTGTTGTCCTCATCAGGGAAATGACAATTGAGAAGAAAATCCTTCTTAGCGTGAGTATACTGATGTAAGCATCCCTGATGTCCTGGTTTACATTGTTCCAATCCTTTATTTTGAGAGACATGTTCTATTTCAGCACAGTTCTACTGTTTTCAATGTGAAACCCCCACCACTGCCCACTTCTTGGGCCAATATTTCAGGGTTGCTACAAAATCCCAATTTCGAAGTTGTCTGACTTTTCCCTGACCAATTTTTCATTTTCCTTGACCGTTCTAAATTTTGTTGAGGTATGAAAACAACGTTACACCTATAGGTGATCCATAATGTTGATGCAAAATAAATGTTTGTTTCTAAATACAGAGGAGACCACCCTACAATAGCTAATGAACCTCTAGTAGATAATCATTAATTTAAAATACTAATTAATGTAAAATAATTTATTTAGCTTAATTATTAGTTATAATACTATATTTGTTAATAAATTAAAATTTTAATGATATATTGCAGGTATACTTGTGCTTTTAGTTAATTATTATCTACTTTAGGTTCATTATCAACTGTAAGGTGGTCTCCCCTACGTAAAATATACGAATTTTCCATCAGATAATTGAATTTTCTACCAAAGTAATGAATCTTCGATCCAAAAAATGAATTCTCAACAAAAGGAGTAATAGTTGTAATTTCCACAAAAAAGTATATTTTTTAAAACCAAAAAACAGTTGATTCAAACCAAAAAATGCGAATTTTCAACACATTAGTTGAATCATCAAACAAAACAGACTAATTTTTCAAACAAAAAGAGGAACTTTGAACAGAAGAGTTAAATTTTCAAAACTGTTAATTTTTCAAGCAAAAAAGACGAATTTTCTGCGAAAAAGTGGAGTTTTTTACCCGGAAATATAAATTTTTAACCAAATAAATGAATTTTCAACTAAAAAAGATGAATTTGTAAGCAAAAAGTAAACAGTTACACTTTCAGCTAAAAAATCAATTTTCAAACAAAATCCAATTTTCAACATATTAGTTAAATTGTAAAAAAAATAGAATAGTTCAATTTTCAGTTCAAAAAATAAAATTTTGATTAAAATGATGAATCTTAAAAAAAAAATTATCTTCAATCATATAATTGAATTTTCAACCTTACGGATGAATTCACTATCAAAAAAGACAATTTTTCAAGAAAATACATGAATTTTCAACTAAACAGGATACATTTTTTACCACAAATGGAATAGTTAAATTTGCAGTAAAAGAAGTGAATGTTCAACTAAAATTATGTATCTTTAACAAAAAAAATGAATTTTCAACCAATTAATTGAATTTTTAACCCAAAAGATTAATTTTCTACCAAAAAAGAAAAATTTTCAACAAAATACATGAATTTTCAACTAAAAATGATAAATGTTCAATGAAAAATAGAATACTTAAATTTTCAATTAAAAAGATTAATATTTATTAATAAAAATAAGAATTTTCAAGAAAATATTTCATTTTTCAACCAAAGAAATGAATTTTCAACAAAATAGTTTAATTTCCATCTAAAACAGATATATATTGAACTTAAAACAGAATAGTTTAATTTTCAGTAAAAAAAATAATTTTCAGCCAAATGAAATGAATTTTAAACGAAATAGTTCAATTTTCAACTAAACAGATGAATTTTTAACCAAGAAGTTTAAATTGCTGTCAAAAAAGATTCAATAAAAAAAAATGTTAATCACAGAAATAAGAGTTAAACCAAGAAGATAAATTTTTAACTAAGACTATTAATTTTCTGCCAATAAAGATTAATTTCTAACACAATACATGAATTTTCAAATATTTATTTGAATTTTTTAAAGAAATTTTCAAGCTAATAAATAGTTAATTTTTCAACTTAAGAAATGAGTTTTCGATCAAAATAGTTGTATTGTCAATTAGAGAAGATAAATTTTTAACCAAACGTGGAATAGTTAAATTTTCAGTTCAAGAAATTAATTTTTAACAACAATTTTTTTCAACAAAATCGTTAAATTTTAAGCAAAAAAGGAATTTCAATTAAAATGATTAATTATCAACAAAAAAATTAATTTCCAGCAAAGTAGTTCCACTTTCAACTAAGCTGTTGAATTTCTAAACAAAAAAGATTTTAATTTCAATTCAAAAACAGTTGAATTCAACCAAAAAAGACGAATTTTCAACAAAATAAGGGTAAATATGACAGTGATTTTTTTGGATGGAAATAAAATTTGTTGTACAAAAATTTATTCTTTCCCTTTGAATATCACTTATTGATACTACATGATATGATACTTATTATTAATGTATTGATCGTCTTCAAAATTTCTAGAATTTCAATTTAAAGTTACAGTTGTTTGGAATGCATAATTCTAAAATAGTTTAATTTTTGAGGCCTTGAAACTAAAGTTATTTTCCTTTAAAAACTGAAATTCGAAAATATTTGGCTTCCAATTTCAAACGAGGTTTCATCTGGAATCAGAGGTTTAATGCAGGTTCAAAATTTCTATTTGCGTGGTATTTTCAAATTTGAATATTAAACATTTTAGGACAATACTTCTATTAAATTGTCCAGAATTGCACATTTTTCATATTGAAAGCCTTGATGGTCAGTGATTAATTAAATAATTTTAGATTTAAATATTTTGAATTGTTTGGTTTCAATTGTAGTCACTTTTGCATTCAATAATGTTAGTTGTTTTGACTTAATTTCAATGTAGACATTTTTTTTTATTTTCTTCGAAATCGTAGAATATCGTATTGAAATACTTCACAGTTGGACAATTTTCAGTTTAAAGGATTTGTGATTAAACCATTTTGAATTAAATGCCTCCAGAATAAATTCGAAACAATGAAAGATTATAACAATCATTTCTCAAATTCTAGCATTAAAAATAAGAAGATTTTAGAAACAGGCATTGAAGCATAGCGATATTGTTTTGTATACTTTTTTTGTTATTTGTAAATTTCAATGTAGTATCTTAAAATTGTCCGATTTTTAGTTAAATATCTAGAAAAAAAAAATTAAAAGTGGAAAAATATTTGAATGGAAAATTTTAAGAATGAATAATTATATATAATTAACAACTTAAAAATTGTCCATTTTTAAGGGATTTTAATTTATTCAAAATAGTAATCAAAAGTTTTATAGGGTTTGAGTATAAAAATATTTTAATATCACAATTTTTGGGGACTAAAAAAGTTTCAAGTTTGAAACGAAGTTTGGATTCATTTAATTTTTAACTTTTCGTACTGGAAAATTCAAAATGAAAAATTGTTTAATTTTGAACGCTTTGAATTATAAATTATATGATTTCATCCAATGAAATTGTACAATTTTCAAAATTTTAATCTGAAATTTTTCAATTTTGAGAGCTTCTGGTTTAAAGTTGATCAATTTCAAACACTTCAAATTTCAAATTAGTCAATTTTAAACGGTTTTTTTCAGAAGAGATACTAGTTCAATTCTACTGTCTCATTGGAAATATATATTTTTTTGTTGTTGAAATTTAATCTAATCCAAAATTGTTTGATTTAGAACGTTTGCAATTAAAAATTGTTCAATATATTTTTTTAAATTTCAAACGCTATCAATGCGTAATTATTAAATACTAATTATTGTTTCAGAAGTTTTAAAAACTTTATATTTAACAATTTATTTAACAATGTATTTTCAAATAGTTTATAATTTAAATGTTAGAAAATAAAAATCTAGTGCATTTACTTACTTGTTAGCTTATTATTATTATCATAACATTAAGACATTAAGACATTAAGACCCCTTTCGGGGTAGACGTGACTCACTCGGTGAGGAAGGTTAGTTTATAATAAAAAAATATAATTTCATTTTTATGAAAAAGTTAGGAAAAATCAACTTGAATCAATAATTTTTGTTATTAATTACACTAGTATACAAATTTTTTTGTATTTGTACATTTAGTGACGCTATATTTTTCTAATATATTTTGGCTTGCTAAACTTGAAAATCGCATTTAAATTTTTTTCACGGATTGGTTTTCGAAGTTTCGTATGTTTATTTTTGTCTAAAACCATGCCTTTTTAAAAATATTTTTGTTTCAAAATTTATATTCCGAAACCCAATCCATAAAAAATGTTTTCATTGCGATTTTCAAGTGTAGCAGGCCAAAATGCATTAGAAAAGTAAAGTGTCACTGAATGTACAAAATTACTTTAAATTAGTGCTATTTTTCAAGTTCAAAGTCTTTGTTTAAATTTTAGGCGTATTCGATAAAATAAAAGAAGGATTGCGGAACGCACAGAATTATTTCAAGACTGCTAAGGACATTGCTGATTTGGTAGCAAAAAGCTTGAATCGAAAAGGAACCCAAAAAAAGGGTGACGATGGTGAAGATGGCAATGGTGGGAGAAAACCAAAACGAGCCTTTGGAGCATTCACTTTTGTATCGACATTTTTTCGCTTGCTTGGATTGGATACACAAAAAATAACAGCCATTGCCGTTAACAGCGTTATTTTCCTCGCTCAATTGGTACAATTATATTCTAGAAAAAATACACCACTTTACCCCGTACCCTAGATATCTTTACCCTATACCCTAGCCGACTTTACCCCGTACCTTAACCGACTTTAACCCGTACACTGCGGAAAACTGTACCCCATACCGGCGTACCTTAACCCACTTTACCCCGTACCCTGGCCAACTTTATCCGGTACCCTGAACAATTTTATCTGTTAAATTAACCGACTTTACCCCGTGCCCTAACCCACTTCACCCCGTATCCTGACCGACTTCACCCCGTACCATAGCAGACATTACTCCGTACCCTACCCGACTTTACCCCGTAACCTACCAAATTTTACCACGTATCCTAGATATCTTTATCCCGTACCCTACCCGACTTTACCCCGTACCCTCAATATATTTACCCCTTACCCTACTCGACTTTATTTCGTAACCTAACCGACTTTACCCCGTATCCTCTATATATTTACCTGGTACCCTCGCCCACTGTACCCCGTGCCCTAGGGGAGAGGGAGGTGACTTAATTAATGTCTTTATAGGCTACAAAACCCTTTTTTGAAGGTGCATGGCTTATTTTTTCATATATTGTTGATTATTTTTTTTTAGATAGGGTCGTTGTTTGAACTCAATCCACAAATTGATCGTGCTAGATCTGATGATACTGATGACGATCAAGAATTGCCGGATCCATATAAATTTATTATAGAAAATAAGAGTGAAAAGGTAGGTAGAATGTTTGGAGATTGATTTTTTATACTGTCTTTATTTAATAATATCAGAAAAAAATTAAGTTTGTTCAAAATTGTGAATTTTATTTTTCAATTCTAATGATTTTTCTTGAAAATGACCGATTTCCAGTGAAGAACGCTAAGATAATATGTTATCGTTCGAAAGTTGTAGACATTTTTTCAAACATAATATGATTTTTATTAAAAATACCAATTTTCGATGAAAAAAACGAACAGAATATTTATTTAAAATGGCGGGTCTTCTTTGAAACCTAATGTTTTTTGCTAAAAATCAACGATTTCCCCTGAAAATGTTAACATAACCTAAAATTGTTCAAAAATGGTAAATCTTCTTTGAAATCTATACTGATTTCCGGTATAAAACCCTGCAATAACCTAAAATTGTATAAAAATTGTGAAATCTTAAATAATTGAAAAATCCTAAATACTAATTTAATTAATTAATTAATTAATTTCTACATCAATTGAAGCCAAAAAAATTGAAATATTAAAATCTCATCAATTTTCGACGAAAAATACTGAAATACATTGACGCTAAACGATTTTCCATTAAATCTATACCGATCTATACCTATACAATTCTACAAGAATATTGTATCTTCTTTGAAATATATTGTTTTTTTATACTAAAAGTATTGATTACTTGTACAACATGATAACATAACCTAAAATTGTTCAAAACTTGTAAACATTTTTTCAAACTTAATAATGATTTTTTATTAAAAATACCAATTTTCGGTAAAAAAACTAACATAAAATTTATTTTTAATTGTAGGCCTTCCTGAAAACCGCATGTTTTTTCACAAAATCACCGCGATTTCTCCGATTTCCCGTGAAAGATGTTAACATAACCTAAAATTTTTGGAACATTTTAAATCTTCTTTGGAATATTTACCGATATCCGGTAAAAAAACCAATAATAACCTAAAATTGTACAACAATGGTGAAATGTACAATCTAATGATTTTTCTGAATTAAAAATATCAATTTTCGACGACATACACTAACGTAGCGTGACAGAAAATTATTGAAAATGTTCAATCTTGTCCGAAATTTAATTATTTTTCTTTTGAAATAACCGATTTTCTATGAAATGTGTACCGATTTGTATCTATACAATTGTACAACAATTTTTTATTTTCTGTGATATATACATTTTTTTACTAAAAATACCAATTTCTTGTGTAACACGATAACATAACCTAAAATTGTTGAAAATTGTGAATCTTTTTTGAACTCAATTGGGTCGTTCAAAAATGTTAAATCTTCTTTTTGTTACCAAAAATACCGATGTAAGGTGTAAAACGATATCAGAACCCACAATTTTTTAAAAATTTCGAATTTCTGAAATATAATTTTTTAAAATGAAAATTCAAATTTCCGACAAAGAACGCTAACGTAATCCAAAATTTAAAAAAAAATCATAAATCTAGTTCAAATTATAATGATTTTGGTTAAAAAATACTAATGTTCAATGTAGGATGGCAATTTACTCTAAAATTGTTCAAAAATTATGAATCTTCTTTGAAATCTAATGATTTATTAATGAAAAATTCAATTTCTGACGAAAAACACTATCACAATTTAAAATTGTTCAAGATTGCAAATTTTATTATTTAAAATAAAACTCGTCGGATTTCAATTTATTGATTTTCGTTTAAAAATACCAGTTTCAGGTGAAACACGCTAACAAAACTTAAAGTTGTTGAAGAATTATGAATATTCTTTGAAATCTAATAATTTTTTATAAAAAAAAAACAATTTGTGATAGAATTGGTATTTTTAACTTGGTATTTCTAAGTTTCGAATTTAAAAAATTGTTAGGTATGTTAAATCTTTAATATCTAATGATTTTTGTTTAAAAGTACCAATTTACGTTTAAAAACGGCAAGATAACCAAAAAATTTAAGTTGTTCAAAAATTGTATATCTTTGAAATTTAAGAATTTTTCTTTAAATACCAATTTCCGATGGAAAAGACATATATAACGTATGATTTTTCTTATTAAAAAGATTATTTGTTGATTTAATTTTCAACATTTAAAATTTAAGATATAAGATAAAAACTTCAAGTAAGGAAAAGACAATGAGGGTTTAAAAACTAATAAAAATGAAAGAATCGTTTTTTGAAGTTACTTTCCTCATAGTAATATACTGAAAAAATTGAAGGTGCTGGATGTTTTTATTACGATTTTAGTCAAATCCGGATATGAACAACCATTTTAATTTCCAGTTTTATTATGGATTGCCTTCATTCTTTATAGTATAATATTAATTTAGGGTTTTGAAAATAACAATATAATTTATTAAACATTTATTTTCAGATACAAAAATTGCTTAACCAAGCACATGATGAAACCCTTCCAGAACAACTAATAGGAAGAATCGATGGTCCAGATACATCTTGTATTAAACTTTTAATTTGCAAAACAAGTCCTATCATTAATGCAGCCCAAATCTCTTTGAAAAATAAATATCCAGTTCATCTTCGCCAAATTAGTTCCTGGCTTCCGACAAAAGAACAATTCGAGGACAATTCTGAAACTTGTGAACAAAACCACACCGACTGTTTATTGTTTCCAACAGAATTCAACGTATGAAAAATTTAAAAACTATTATTAAAAAAATTTTGAAATATTAACATTTTTTCGAAAATTTAAATCAATAATGAATAGCTTCGGATTGAAAGGGCTGAAAGTAAAAAAAAAGATGTTGAACGATTTTGAATTAAAAACGTTTCAAATCAAATAATTTTAGATTAGGTAGAATTTGGAAGAAATACAATATTTCGAATGGAATCAACAGGAATTAAACTGGTATCGTTTCTAAACAAAAGCGTTTAAAACTGTATATTTGTATAATTTAACATTGAAAGTATTTGAATTTGAAAAACGATTAATCAGAAGCTCTTCAAATTGAAAAAATTAGTCACTAAATTTTTCAAAATTCGACCATTTTATGAGAAATGAGTTGAAATTGTATCATTTCTAATTCCAAGCGTTCAAAATAAATAATTTTGTTCGAATTGAAGAATTTTGAAATCGAATGAATTCAGATTAAAATTGCGAAAATAGGACAATCTAAAAATGTTAAAAATTTAATAATTATATATTAGAATTTGGAAAATGGGATCATTTAAAAATAAAAGGAATTTAAATTATATTATTTCCAATTAAAGGCGTTCAAAATTGAAACCTTTTGAATTTAAATAATTTTTCATTTGGAGCTATTGAAATTTTTTAATTTGTAATTAAAATTGAATATTTCGAAGTCGAAGCTTCTGAAATTCCAGAATTTAAAAATTGTGATTACATAAAAAATTATAATTTAATACTAAAATTGAATAGACAAATTTTTCTAAGATCAAAAAATAAATTCACGTCGAAATTCACGGTCATTTTTACCTTTTAAAATTGAAAAATGGTCAATTATAAACCTTTAAAATTGACTTATTAAAAAAGATTGTAAATTAAGTAATTTTAAACGAGAAACATTGAAAATAAAAAATTTTTACTACTGAACGTTGAAAATTGAGCGAATCCGAACTTAATTTAAAACTTCAAATATGTTCAATTACCAAGAATTGTGATATTAAAACTTTTTTATAATCAAACTCTTCACAATTTCAATTATTTTACGTAAATTTAAATTGTTTAAATATTAGGCTGCGTTCAGATGTCCCGAAAAATTAGGGGAGTTGGAAAAGGGGATATTGGACTAGTCATTTCGAAACTTATGAAATGGAAAAAAATTTTAATTCAGTATGTAAACAACAGAATTTTCAACGTTTTAATTTAAAATCTGGTCATTTTTAACACTTTACTTGAAATTAGTATTCATTTTTGAAATCTGCCAAACAAATATTTTTCAATTTTAAATGATTCCCTTTTTTGAATCTTCAGCTAAAAATCGGAATATTTTAAGATATTACACTGAAAATTAAAAATTAAAAAAAAATACAAAAGAAGATTGCTATGCCTCTAATTTTTGAGAGCGCACAATTTTCAGCATTTCGATTCGAAATATTATTGAACATTTTAAAATAAAAAATAATACAATTTTCAATTCCTTGTTCCAAAATATTCTGATTTTTGAGGTTAGAATCTGATAAATTATTTTTAAATTTAATTTTAAAAAGCAGAAAATTTGGTATGTTTAAAGTTGAAACCAAAACATTTAGAATATTTAGATCTCAAAATTTTAATTTAAAACCTGCGTTAATTGAAACCAAACAACTTATAATATTTAAATCTAATTTTTTTGTTTAAATTCTTTTTTTTTTTGAAACCAAACAATTTTTAATATATTAATCTAATTTTTTAATTTAAATCCTACTTTAATTAAAAAGAAACAATTTAGAATATTTGAATCCAAATTTTTTTATTTAAATCCTATTTTAATTAAAAGAAATTTTTTTTGAATATGGGAATCTAATTTCTTCAAATTTAAAACCTACTTTAATTGAAACGAAACAATTTAGGATATGTCATTCTAAAATTTTTAATTGAAAACCTACGTTAATTAAAACCGAACAATTGAGAATATTTGAATCTAGATTTTTCTAATTTAAAACCTACTTCAATTGAAGCCAAACAATTTAGAATATTTAAATCTAAAAGTAATGAATATGAAACTGCGACTACCAAGGCTCTCAAGAAATTTTGCAATTTTGAAAGATTTAATACTGAAATTTTCCTAACATTTTTAACATTTGAATTTGAATCTATAATCGTTTCGGGAGGATTTCAATTAAAAATGGTTGAATCATTAAATAAAAAAATATTGTACAATATTAGTAGTCAAATTCTCAATATAAATGTACAATATTTTAGAGTGGTCTCTTAAAACAAAAACAAATTTCTGGTAAATTTCCGGTTATCAAACATTTTTTATAAATCGTTGACAAAGATAGTATCTACTCGAAAAATACTGAATGCTTATTTTTATGAGTAAATAATCCAATGTTCATTTTTAACCAGATAGTACTTAAAAAAAATACCTAAGCTTTTTTCATCTAGTAAAAAAAATAACAAAGAATCCTTAATTAAAAAAATTAATGATTTCTTACCTGCATTTTTACGTCGTGGCTTTTGAAGAAAGAAAACTTTAGTTTCAAGGTTTCAAAAATTATACTTCTATTTTAGGAAATCACAGCTTTTTTTACAGTTTGAATTTGAAGAATTTTAACTGTGAACCTTCAGAGCTAAATTATTCTAAAAAGATTTTAATTTTTTTGCTGATTTTTTTATTGGAAACTTTCAAAATTATACAATTTAAACTTGAAGCATCAGAAATTGAAAAATTATAAACTTCGCTTAAACATTGGGGAATTCTGAAATTAGGATCTTGAAACTTAGTCTGCTTAGTAAGTCTACTTAAATTAGTAGGATTTTTTCTAGTGATATCTTTAAGAAAAAGAAAAAAAAACTTGTTAAAGACTGAACTATGATTTACTTAATTTAAAGACTTTTTAAAGTAAAACACTTTTTTATACATTACTCCATTTTTATTATATTTTAACAAATAAAAATCATCTATACATTTGTAAACATTCATTTATTTTAATAAACACATTTTGTCTGAAATAATATCTATGTACCTATACTCTACATATATACCTTTCTTTTAGGCAAATTCAAATATTTTACTTTTTCTTGTGGAAGACAACTTACGATCTACCTACACGTCATGTTCTTTGTTAATTTAATTGGAAAATATGAAAATCATTTTTCTATGAATGTCGTATCAAGGAGTGCAAAAAATTGATGAGTGCAAAAGTCAATTCTCCACTATATCTTCTCTTTCCAAAATTTTTTTGCAATTTCTTCTATCTACAATTATTGAGAAATCTTGAAAGAGATCAGTAGAGTTTTAAGAAATTCAGTATTAAATTGATTTTTTAAAAATGTGAATTACAATAGTGTCAAAATATCTTTTCAAGAAATTTTTGACCCTGGCAATGATAATTTGAGTTTGAAATTTTCTGGTTATGGTGAACCAGTTAAAAGGAAAACAATCCTATGGATTGTTTAACCTGTTCGATGATAATTACAGTACATGTAAGATTCTACACAAGATTTTACCATATCATAGCCGTATTAATCTTAAGTAAATTTGAAAAATTATTAATATAATTATATAACACGCGAGCTGTTTCTAAGTATACAAAGAAAATACTGTAAGTTTAACGATGATTGTACTGAGGATGGTAATACTACGAATTTGTTATAATTTGCAACTTAAGGAAAAAAAACGAAATTACATTTTCTGGTTCAAGAAAAAATTTTATAGTTCAAATTATGAAGCATTTGATATACAAAATTACAAAATATTGTTTACGTCCCGGGAGTTGAATAATTTTAAATTCGAGAATGTTTTCCAACATTGCTTCAATAAATTATTTGCATATCTCCACTTCGTATGATTGAGTAAATTACATTGGACATTTTTTCCTCAAGTTCCAAAATACAGTATTAGAAGGTCAATGACCAAAAATTAATCTAGATACTACTCATATAGATTTATACATATTAAATCGATCCAGCTAAATATCTGGAATCGAGTACTTAATACTAATATAATGCCTAAGTTGAATTTTTATTCAGGTATCTATTAGTTTTTACAGTTTGCTGAATGTTGTTTGGCATGTAACAGGGATTTCTTAATTAAGAGACATAGAGTATACTTTATAATTATATTTCATAATTTTACCTTATCAGAATTTGGCATTATAGCTTAAAAACATCTTGTTTAGGTACTTCGGGACATCGACGTAATACACGATTGAATTGAGACTTCTAAAAAAAAGGTATAAAAACTCAATCCATTCTCGATAAATGGCAATGAATGATAGGTAGGATGGTCCAAATTTTTTTTGAATAGCAGTCCCCCAAATTTTGTTCGAATCCACAAAAAAAAAGTGTTAAAAAATAATATTTGACGAGTAAGCGAACAAAACGGGATAAATCCATTTTTTTTTTTAAATTTAGACAACGTTTCTGTGTATTTGAAATATCATCAATTTGATTATAGAATTTAAGTTGGCGGAAACCTTTTTCTTTTCGTTTTTAACGTATATCCATCAAATAAAAGGAATTTTTATAAAAATTTTGATTTCCAATTACAGTTTCATTATGTAAATAGGTAAAACTTGTGCGGGTCGGCTGAAAAATCCCGAAAAATAAAATTCCCGAAACCGTGAAATTCCCGAATTATAAAATTTCCTTACAATAGAAGTTCTGAATTGGAAAATTCCCGAATAATAAAATTTCCAAATTGGAAAATTCCCGAATAATGAAATTCCCGAAAAGTTTATAACATTAACGAATTGGAATAATTCTGTAATTTTCTGTCTGGAATTTTATTATTCGGGAATTTTTCAATTAGGGATTTCTATTATGCAGAAATTTTATTATTCGAAAATTTTACAGTGTTGGGAATTTTATTATTCGGGAATTTCATTATTTTGGAAATATGCATGAAATATGCATTTGCTGAATCAAAAAAGAATAAATCCGTTTTTGTTTTGTTAATAAATTCTGAACAGTATTAAATTTAAAATAAGTTTTTGCATTTCATTTATTTAACAGCGTTACGTTTAACACGTACCTCTCATAAGAAAAAATATGTTTTTGTCAATTTTATTCAAAATCGTCAATATTAGATTATCGAATTCACCGTAAAATCTCTCTTTACAAGTAGCAGTAGAATTCGCATCAAAAAATACTTTTTGAATTTAACCCCCGTTAGTCTGGTTTATAGAGTCACAAGAAAAACCCCATAAGTGAAAAATTGGATTTTGCGCGTTTTTGGTACTAATTAGTACTTTTTTGTGATTTTTTTCGTTACAAATTGTTTCTAATACATAAAATATTGCTTTCTACTGATAATGAGATGATTAAATAAACTTTTTAAACAACTTATTATTGTTTATTTGAAATCACATCAGTAATATTTTCAGTTTTTTTTTACTTTCTAGTGATGAACAGATAATATATGATGATCAAAAAGAATCACTTTTTAAATAATATTCCATTTTTTTCAGAATGCAGTATTTTTATTAATTTACCTATTTGTTGAAAATATTAATTGATACAACAAAGAAAGAGATTCTTTGCAAATGTATCTCTGATATTTATTTTTCATTTGTTCATAACTAAAAAGCCAAAGCAAAGTCAAAAACTTCAGGAAAAACCACAACTGATAACTGAATAGGCAGATGTTTAAATAAATTGCTTAAACAATATATTATTGTTTGTAGCAATTTTCTCTTAGAATAATTATAGAAAGTTGCGGTCTTTTCTGAAATGTTCCACTTTTTGTCCACTTTTGATTTAAAGTGAGCTAATAATTAATTTGAGTCAACAACAATATTTGTTTAAACAAATTATTATTCATTTTGATAATATTCTTTTGGAAAAATGCTAGATAGTTGCAGTGTTTTCTGAAATTTTAAACTTTTTGTCTACTTTTCTCTTAAAGTAAGGTAATAATTAATGCAATTTAACGAAAATAATTATTTAACCTTGAATTCATCATTACTTTACTCTAATGGAAAAGTGGACGGGAGTGTAAAAATTCAGAAAAACCGCGACTTTCCAACCCTATTCTAAGATAAAATGCTATAAACAATAATAAATTGTCTAAACAATTTATTCAAACATCTAAACATTCAATCATTAGTTTTATTTTTTTCTAAAATTGTAAGCTTTGCTTTGGCTTATTAGTGATGAACAAATAATGAATAACCATCAGAGAGAATCATTTTTTTGTACGATCTCTTTCTTTTTTGTTTAAATTATTATTATTAATTAATAATTATTATATATTATATTTTATATATATATATATA
>JAABKJ010001112.1:0-31611 GCA_011634705.1 Andricus grossulariae | reverse complement strand
TCGGTACAATTGACTAGATTTTTTCGGTAATTGTAGACACGTCCATCAAATAAACTTTTCTTTGACTGAGAGCCAATGAATATATTTCTTTAATTCAAAGAAATTTTCTTTGAATTGAAGAATATTTTTCCGATTGTTCATAGTGAAATTTTCGTGTTTACACTTTTTAATATTTAAGAGTAATCTTTATTACAATATAAATCTTTGTTGTTCGCATACGATTTTTTAACATTATTCACATAAATGATAAGATTTAAAGCTAGATATATGCATATTTAATAGCCATCCCACAGCTTTAAGCTATAGTTATTAGATTACAGAACATCGGAATTATACCGAAAATTAAGTATATATAATTATTTGCGAGTTTACAGGTGGGCTATAGTTACTGATTAAGCTACGAAGTGTCCAAAAAGCTTAAATATAAAAAGCTCTATTTTCCAAGATACAAAAGTCCAATTTCATATATGAAATCAGTCATATTTAAGTCTGCCCCTGGTGATGTTACGGAATTGTTTGGGGCTTAAATCTATTGTTTTCGTAGACAAAATGTGAGACACGTATTATCTGCTTTTCACAACAAAAATATTTTTACCAAAGGTAATGATTTTTATTTGAAAAGTCTGCCATTATAGTTTGGCTCAGAATTCATCTCTTTTGTTTCAAAATTCTACTGTTTGGTGCAAAATTTCATTATTTTGGTGAAAAAAGTAAAAGATGCAACTTTTTTGTTGAAAGTTCATGTTTACGGTTTGAAAAAATCTACTTGAAATCTTAGGAATATGGTACCAACATTAATGTAATTTAAAACAATGTATTTCCTTATTGTTTTTACATTATCATCATTTATGATTGAGAAAGTATTAAAATCGTCCGAAATTTCACACCTCAGTTTTTTAAGGTTGTATGCAAGTCCCATCCCCGTACAAATAGTGGAGTCCCGCGGGGCGCCATCGAGCCATGCTAAGTTGAAAACAATTTACGGGCTCGCAGGTGAAAATTTCAGTGCGCAGTTGCGTGCGTGAGTGTGTGTGTCGAGTGCGTACAGCAAACAAGCTGGAGAGAGGGAATAGTGTTGCCGGGTCGCGATACTGTTACGTTTATCCGTTTGAAAGTGACTACAATTTCAATGTTTTTCATTAAATCATCTATGAAACTACACGGAGGAAAAATTGGATGTTTTTTTCTGAAATTTGGTATTTTCAAGCAGCACAAATACCGACATTTTTTACATTTCTGTACCAGATCGTTTAATTACTACAAATTAAGTTGTGGAGAGTGCCTATGCATTGCCCACGAATTACGTGTTCAAGTAGTAAACTTCGACCATTATTATCTTTGCATCGGTACGGTTGAAAAATTTGAAATTAATTTAGCATATAAATAATCATTCTATTTATAAATAGCTGCTTTTTAAAAAAATTCTACCAGTGATCGATTTTTTCACATGAAACCTTAATCGGAACTCAAGTCTAATCCCAACCAATAATCAGAATCCAAATTCTCATGGACCTCAAATACCAGAACAAATTCAAAATCAACATTTAATTGTAAAAATACGGGACGTATTTTCAAGGACTGTAAAGTTAGAAGAAGAAACAAAGGACGGCTGGAGGAAAGTCTGAAGCTAACCGAAATAAATAAAAATACTCAGTGTATACCTTAGGACAAATAACTATCAACATCCTTGACACTCTCAGAGTATATAATATCATCCACAGCGAAGTCCCAATGGAACGCGATGAAGTATTAGGAACCGATTTGTTTAGAATTAACAGCAATAAAATAAACTATGAAGAAGGCCAACTAGAATTCAATAATAAACCATTTCCGTTTCTGAAATCGAATTGGAAGATTTCGATGAATGAAGATTACAAATTTGATCTCACTGAACAAATTAGCAAAAGTTTTTGTAATGTAAATTCACCGCTCAAAACATACGAGAAAACAGTACAGACATCCACCAGCGCATAAGGAAAGAAAAGAAAGATACGAAACGTAGGAAAGTTTCAGGAGACTCAACAAAAAAAATTATCGGCCCAACATCATAGATATATTAGATTAATTAGGGCCAGCACAATACTTTTTAGTTTTTGATCTAACATCAGGGTTTCACCAGATAAAAATTATTCCCGAGGATTCTCATAAAACGGCTTTCTCCCTACTATTTTCACATTACCAAGTCGAACGGATGCCATTCGGACTAAAAAATGAACCTGCAACATTCTAACGTCAAATGGATCTTGTATTTACAGGATTACAAGGAACAGAATTATTTGTTTATTTAGATGATATCGTCTTGTTTGCTAACAGTCTAGAAAAGTATGAAATAAAGTTTAGTAAATCAATTAATAAATTACGCTATGCGAATCTAACATTTCAAGCTGATAAATGTGAATTTTGGCTACATGAAGTAACATACTAAGGTCACATCATTGATAAAGACAGTGTACGTCCATATCCTAAAAAACTGGAAACTGTTAAGAATATAGGATAAGAATAGTTACAGAATAACCGTATATTATCGTCGTTTCATTCACTGGTTTTCTAAAATTGCGAGTCCTCTAACTCAACTTTAAAAAAAGGACACCTTTATTTAAATGGACCGAAAAAGCAACAACGTACATTTGACACGCTCGAAGAAAAACTTTGCGAGAAACCAGTTTTACAACAATCAGATTTTTTAGCCCTTCATACTAATAATTTACGCATCCGGTAATGCAATAGGGGGAATTTCATCATAAGGAAAAATCGGTAAGCATAAACCTATATCTTACGCTTCGCGAGAGTTAAATGATAACGAGAAAAAGTTTAACACGCATATAATGTTGGTTAAATACATAACTCTTTCCTAGGTCTCATGGAGGGCGAGAAGACACCCCTGTAAATTAGCACAGATGTAATGTTGCTCAAACATTCACACTTTTCGAAAGTTTCGCGTAAGTGGGAAAGCACCCCTGTTACTTATCACAGAAATAATGTTAGTTAAACCATACTCCTTTCCCACGTATCATGGGGGCGGGAAGGCACCCCTGTGATTGAGAAAAGATATAATGTTGGTCAAACACTTACCCTTTCCGAAAATCACGTGGGGACAGAAAGGCGCCCAAGTAAAATATCGCAGATATGATGTTGGTCAAATACTTAAATTTTGCGCACATTTCGTGGAGCGGAAAGGTACCTCTGTGGCTTGTCGTAGAAATAATGTTGATCAAACCCATAATCCTTACCAGCGTCTTATGGGGGCAGAATGGCACCCTTGCGAATAATAAGAGTTATAATATTGGTCAAACACTTACCCTTTTCAAACATCTTGTGGGGACAGGAAGGCACCCATGTGACTTCTCGCACAAATAATGTTGATCAAACCCATACCTACTTCCAACGTCTCATGGGGAGCGGGAAGGCAACCCTGTGAACGATCAGAGATATAATGTTGGTCAAATCCAAACCCCTTTAAAACGTCTTATGGTGGGCGGGAAGGCAGACCTGTGAATGATTATAGATATAATGTTGGTCAAACACATGTCATTTTCGAACTACTTGTGTGGGCGGGATGGCACCCCTGTGAAATGTCGCAGAAATAATGTTCGTCAAAGCTATGCCCCTTCCTAGCGTCTCATGGTAAGCGGAAAGGCACCAGTGTGAATGATCACAGATTAAATGTTGGTAAACAACTTACCCTTTTAGAACATCTCGTAAGGGCGGGAAGGCACTCCTGTGACTTGTCGCAGAAATAATGTTGATCAAACCACTATCCCCTGCCGCCTTTCATGGGGGACGAGAAGGCGCGCCTGTGAATGATCAGAGATATGATGTTGGTCAAGACCATAACCCTTTCCAACGTCTCGTGGTGGGCGGGATGGCACTATTGCTAATGATCAAACACAAACACCTTTCGAATGGCTTAACGGGGACTATACTCGTAAGGCAGCCACTTGAATGATCAGGAATATAATGCTGGTCGTACACTGACCCATTTCTAACCATTTGTGGTTCGGAAAGGCACCCCTGTGACTTTTCGCAGTAATAATGTTCGTCAAACCCATATCCCTTTCCATCGTCTCGTGAATAACAGGGATGTACCCGTATGAATGATCAAAGATATGATGTTGGCCAAAGAAATACCTTTTTCGAACACTTCGTGGGGCCGGGAAGGTACTCCGGTGAATTGTCGCAGAAATAATAGCGATCAAACGCATACCCCTTTCCAACGTCTCATGGGGGGGGGGCATCAGTGAATGATCAGAGATATAATGTTGGTTAAACATTCAACCTTTTCAAACATCTCATGAAGGCGGGACGGCACCTCTGTGACATGTCGCAGAAATAATACTGATTAAATCCATGCCACTTTCCAAGGTCTCATGGCGCAAGGCACAGAAATAATATTCGTCAAACACATACCCCTTCAAAAAGCCTCATGGGGGGGGGGCACCCCTGTGAATGGTGAGAGATATTATGTGGTTCAAATAAATTACCTTTTCAACGTCTCATGGGGGACGAGAAGACACCCCTGTGACAAGTTGCAGGCATAGCGTTGGTCAAACCCATACCCCTTCCCAAGTCTCAAGGGGGGAGGGAAAGCACTCCTGTGAATGATGAAATATATCATGTGCGTCAACCCCATATCCGTTTCCAACGTCTTATGGTGGGACGGAAGGTACCCTTGTGAATGAACATGGATATGATGTTTTGTCAAATACATACCCCTTTCCAACAACTCATGAGAAGGCGGAAAGGCACCCCTGTGAATGATCACAGATATGATGTTGTTTCAACATTTACCCTTTCTGAACATCTCGCGGAGGCGGGAAGTTACCTATGTGACTTTTTGCGGAAATAATTTCGATTAAACCCATACCCCTTTCCAACGTCTCGTGACGGTCGGGAAGGCTACACTGCAAATGATCACAGATATAATGTTGTTCAAACGCTTACCCTTGCCGAAAATCTCGTTGGAGCGCGAGGACATTCCTGTAACTTGTCGCGGAAATAATATTGGTCAAACGCATATCCCATTCTCGCAGAAATAATTTTTATCAAACCCGTACCCCTTTCCAACGTCTCATGGTGGGCGGGAAGGCTCCTCTATGAATGATCAGATATATCATGTTTGTCAAGCCCATATCCCTTTCCAAAGTCTCATGGTGAGACGGAAGGAACCCCTGTGAATGAACATAGACATAATATTATTCAAACACTGACCATTTGCGAACATAGCGTGGGAGCGGCAAAGCACCCCTCTGACTAGTGGAAGCAATAATTTTGATGGAAACCATACCCCTTTCCAAAGTCTCATGAAGTGCGGGAATTCACCTCTGAGAATGATCAGAGCTATAATGTTTAGCAAACATTTACCCTTTGCGAACATCCCGTGGCGACAGGAAGGAACACCTGCGATCTGCAGCAGAAATAATGTTGATCAAACCCATACCCACTTCCAACGTCTCATGGGGAGCGGAAAGGCAACCCTGTGAATAATCAGATATATATTGCTGGTCAAGCCCATACCCCTTTCCAACTTATCGTGTGGATGGAAATGCACCCCTGTGAATAATCAGGGATATAATGATGGTCAAAGAATTACCCTTTTTGAAAATCTCGTGGAGAAAGGAAGGTACCCCTGTGAACGATCAGAGATATAATGTTGGTCAAACCCATAACCCTTTGCAACGGCCGATGGTGGGCGGGAAGGCACCCCTGCGAATGATCACAGATATAATGTTGGTCAAACATTTAACCTTTTCGAATATCTCGTGGGGGCGGGAAGGCATATCTGTGATTTGTCACAGAAATAATGTTGATAAAATCCATACCACTTTTCAAGGTCTCGTGGGGGCGGCACACTCGTGACTTGTCACAGAAATAATATTAGTCAAACAGATACCACTTCAGAACGTATAATAGGCTTCGCGAAGGCAGCTCTGTGAATGATCGTGAATATAATGTTGGTCATACACTTATCCTTTTCGTACCTTTTGTGGGGGTGGGAAGGCACCCTTGTGAATGATCTCAGAAATAATGTTGGACGAGCTAATACACCTTTCCAACGTCTCATGGGGGGGGGGGGTGGCACCCCTGTGAATGATCAAAGATATAATGGTTGCCAAACGCATACCCTTTTCGAACGTTTCTGGGGGGTCGAAAGGCACTCCTGTGCCGTGTCGCAGAAATAATTTTTGTCAAACACATACCCCTTTCTAACTTATTACTGTTGGACGGAGAGGCATCCTTCTGAATGATCATACATATAATCATGTTTAAATGCATACTCCTTTCTGATATCTCATGGGTAGAGGTCAGGCACCCTTGTGACTTGACACACATATAATGTTCGTCAAAAACTTTATCTTTTCGAACGTTTCGTGTGGATGGAAAGGTCCCATGTAGCTTGTAGCACGCATACTTTTGGTCAAACCCACACCCTTTTCCAACGTCTCATGGGGGGGGGGGGCGGAATGGCACCCCTGTGAATGATCAAAAGATATAATGTTGGTCAAACACGAGCCCCTTTCCAACGTATCGTGTGAAACGGGAAGGCGCACCGGTGACTAGTCACATACATAATTTTGAAAAAACAGTTACCCATTTCGAACATGTCATGGGGGCGGGAAGGCACCCCCGTGATTTTTTACAGAAAAAATGTTGACAAACACATACCCCTTTCCAACGAAAGGCACGGGAACAGTTGGAAAAGGCAATGGGAAGGCACCCCCGTGATTTTTGACAAAAACAATTTTGACAAACATAGACCCCTTTCCAACGTCTCATGAGGAGTAAGGCACCCTTGGGACTAGTCACAGACATAATGTTGATAAAGCCCATAACCTTTTCGAAAGTTTTGTTGGGGTTAAAAGGGAACCACTGTATATTGTCGCAGAAATAATGTTGTTCAAACCCATACCTCCTTCAAAGGTCTCATGGGCGGGGAGGTACCACTGTGACTTGTCACGGAAATAATATTGGTTAAATGCATACCCTTTTCTAACGTCTCATGAGTGACGGGAAGGCACCCCTGGGTATGATCACAGATATATTGTTGGTCAAACGTATATCCCTTTCCGAAGTCAGATGGGGGGCAGGAAAGCACCCCTGTGAATGATCACAGATATAATGTTGGTCAAATACATATCGCTTTCCAACGTCTCATCGGGAGGCGGAAAGGCGCGCAATCCTGTGAATTATCACAGATATAATATTGGTCAAACACATACTTCTTTCCAACGTATCGTGGGAAGCGGGAAGGTTCCTCTGTGACTAGTCACTAACATAATTTTGGTCAAAGCCATACCCTTTTTAAACGTCTCTTCGGGGCAGGAAGGCACCCTGTTACTTGTCAGCGATATAATGTTAGTCAAACACATAGCACTTTTCGAAAATATCGTGGGGGCGGCAAGGCATCCCTGTGACTTGTCGCAGAAATAATGTTGGTGAAGCCCATACTTCTTTCCAAAGTCTCATAGAGGGCGGGAGGGAATCCCTGTGAATGATCACAGATATAATGTTGGTCCAATACATACCCTATTCCAACGGCTCATGGGAGAGGGGCGGGATGGCACCCCTGTAAATTATCACAGATATAATGTTGGTCAAATACATACCGCATTTCAAGAGTCTCATGTGTGGCGGGAAGGAACCCCTGTGACTTCTTGAAGAAATAATTTTGTTCAAACACATACCCCTTCCGAAAGTCTCATGGGGGCGGGAAGGTATGTCTGGGAATCATCACAGATATAATTTTCGTCAAATACATACCCTTTCGAAAAGTCTCATGGTGGGTGGGAGGGCTGCCCTTTGAATGGTCAAAGGTATCATGCTGGTCAATCACGTACCCCTTTCCAACGTCTCATAAAGCAGGAGGGCACCCCTGTAACTTGTCACTGATATAATGTTGTTCAAACACTTACCCTTTTCGAACAACGCGTGGGGACGGGAAGGCATTCCTGTGATTTGTCGCATAAATAATGTTGATAAAATCCATACCACTTTTCAAGGTCTCGTGGGGGCGGCACATTCGTGACTTATCACAGAAATAATATTGGTTAAACAGATACCCCTCACTAAAGTCTTGTGAGGCGTGATGGTACCTCTAATTTATTACTGATATAATGTTGTTCAAACACTTACCATTTTTTAACATATTGTGGGGGCGGAAAGGCATCCCTGCGAATGATCACAGATTTAATGTTGGTCAAATACATACCCCTTTCGAACGTCTAATGTGTGACGGGAAGGCACCCCTGTGAATGATCACAGATATATTGTTGGTCAAACATGTACCCCTTTGAAACGTCTCGTGGGGGGTCGGAAAGCGCCCCTGTGACTAGTCACATACATAATGTTGATCAAACCCATACCTCTTTTCGACGTATCATGAGGGGTGGGGTGGCACCCCTTCGAATGATGAAATATATAATTTTGTTTGAGCCATTCCCGTACCCTTTTCCGTCTCGTGGGAGCGGGAAGTCGCCCTTGTGGCTACTGACGTGTATAATGTTGGTCAAACCTATACCCCTTTTGAACGTCTCATGGTGGCGGGATGGCACCCCTGTGATTTATCACAGATATGCCGTTGTTTAGGCATCTATCTGCGACATTTACATGTAGAATTGATCTTGTTTTTACATAGTATCAACATTGGTTTCGGCTTGGTACCTAATCTAGGGTTGCCATCTGCCTAGGGCAGGTTGGAAGGACAAAATATATATATCGTCTATATATATTGTATACATTGTCCTATATATATATATATATATATATATATATATTAGCCAAGTTTACAGTATTTGAAATTTTAGGGTTATTTTCTAAAAAAAAAGTTAGATTTTTCTTTAAACCTCTACAACTTTTGACCTGATTAATTATATTATAATATATTAATATTAATAATAATATAATAATATAATATATTATAATTATATTCAATTTTTTTGTCCTGATTTTATTTCGGGTAATTGCCATTTTTCAAAATTCACCAGAAAATTAACAATATGGCGGCGTTTTTCTGAAAATATTAAAAAGTCAATTTTCTCAAAAACTCCAACACTTATTTTCCCTCAATTTTTTTTTTTTTTTTTTTTTTTGTTGCTAAATTGGCACTCGATAAACGAAGAAATCTTGTAAGTTTCACGCAGGCCAAACCATTTATCTGATGAAGAGAATTTTTTTAAATTGGATTTTCGCATTTTCCTTACTAATTTCTTCTAGAAACCACCTATTTGGTCTGCATAAATAAATGACATAAAAAAAAATAATAAATAAATTTATTATTTTTTAATTTGGTATTGTTTGCAAAGATTTTCTCAATTTTTTTTATCGCATAATTTTTCCCTTGTGTATAATAAAAGTTAGTATACAGAAAAAAAATTACTAAAAGTTCCTTCTATTTTTTTTTGTTCTTAAATTTGCACATTTTCCAAATCTATTTCACTCTTACCACAATGGGCATTCAAGTTGCCAACTGATAGCATTAGGTTTTGATTAATGTTTATAAAAAATATCATTCTCAAGTTTCTTTTGTAGTCGGATTTTCTATTCTAAATGTCCAAAAAAGGTGCACATGTGAGAAATAAATAAATAAATGATTCAATAAATAAAATAATGAATTACACAATTTATTTAGGCTACAAAAAATATTTTCTTTTGAGAACAAATTGAGGAAGGAAGAAATGGAAAAAATAAAGTGCCCCTTAACAATTGATATTTACTTGCATACCTACTTTTCAATTTTCAAACATCTTAAAATGGTTTATAAAGAAGTTTGTCAGGATTCTGGAATTTTTTACGAAACTTTTTATTACCAAATTTTTAGAAACTGTTATTTTTCCGTTTAGTCGGCGGTCATATTTTTCTTTCAAAACGTATTTTTTTGGCTGCGTCCAGTCGTCCCGAAAAATTCGGGGAGGTGGAAAAGCGGATAGAATATTCGTCCCGAAAATTCGGGACTACTAGCCAAGCATATGAAAAAGTTCAGACTACTCATCCCGAATTTCGGGACGACGAGATACTTCGTATTTTTTGCTATCTGGTGAGAAGGCTTGCATTGAAAAGTATTCGAAAATTTTCTGTTCAATTTTTCCTCTCGTTTTGCATCCCCACATCAGGTAATGTTATCTCTTAAACTGAATACCTTTCTGTACCCAAGTAAACGTGTTCTATTTCATGGTCAATTCGGGGTATCCAAAAGTGTTCAAAAAAATATTGTCGCCGTTGGGTACGGAAAGGGATTCAGTTTAAGAGATAACATTACCTGATGTGGGGATGCAAAACGAGAGGAAACATTGAACAGACAATTTTCGAATACTTTTCAATGCAAGCCTTCTCACCAGATAGAAAAAAATACGAAGTATCTCGTCGTCCCGAAATTCGGGATGAGTAGTCTGTAGTAGTAGTCTGAGTAGTTTGTGATAAAGTGATATATTGTTATGCACAGTCCTACCAAATATTGCAAATTTGATGCTTTTAAAACGCCTTCTATTGTGTTAAATGAAAATGGTGTTCTTAATTCATTTCAGGTTACGTTTGACAGCTCTGATCAGCTTTAAAAGTGATTGGAATATAAATATTTTCGCTGCCTAATCTAGGATTCAAAAAAGGACAGAAACGGCATTCCTGAGTATTTTAATACCTTTGAATGCAAGCCTTTTTACTGGGAAATTTCAATTCCCAACGCATTTATCATTTTTCCATAAAAAAAAGTTTTTTGTTGCAAAATCTATAATACGCCTTATTAAAATTACAATGATGAAATGTGTTTATAATAGTATAATAATCTGTACACAAATTACAAATAATAACATAAGGGCACATTGCAGTGCGAAATGTACGATTAGCCCAGGCCAATTGGACTAATATTGGGGACCAATGCTGCCAATATTGGACCTATATTGGTGACTAGTATTGGTCCAACTTTGGTATAAGCTTGGGGTCTCTGCGCTCATGCCAAGACTTAGCCTGCCAATAATGGCCCAATATTGGACCAAGACCTTACAAAATACCTGAAAAAGGATACTCTACGCCTTTTTAAAGGGCTACAAAAATGGGAATTGGGACTTGTACAGGGAAACCTTAACAAGATATAATAATGAGATACAAAATGCCGTAAGGGACTCATGGAGAGGGTATTGTCAGGGAATCAAGAATATACCTGACAATGCTAGACTTCAGAGAACCTTGAGGGGTAACTCATCAATCATCATGTCAAATGAAGGCATTATTATTGTATTCGGGCGCAATGGCTGAGACCATTTAAAGCTGCAGGAGATGATAAAATATTCCCTGTATTAATACAAGGAGAATTTAAGTAATTGGTGGGTCCATTGTACGCTATCTTTCAGGCATGGAGGAAGGTTAAGGCAATCTTCACTCCGAAGCTGGGTATTAAGGCTCTAAATCTGAATTCGAAAAGTTTCTCGCCTGTTGGTTTCATTTTCGACTCATTTATAGCTTTCAGAATCGTCAAGAGGCATAGGATAACATCAAAACATCTGCCTAAGCTATTTAATCCTTTTATTTCTTCTTCGGAACCATTTAAGAGAAATTTTCCTTAGAATTTTAGCATAGAACAAGGTAAACACAACCATAAATAAGTTAGAAGCGTGATAAGACGATCCTGGACCTAGGTACCTTACGTGCGACGACAAGAAACGTTATTGATGGCTACAATTTATTCATGTGTCTTCTTATGTTAGTGACCATTCGTGAAGTGTTGTGCAATCGTCAGAGTGAGCTTCACTTTTATAAATCGTCAAGCAACATACAGCCCACCATTTGCAGACCACAGAAGTCCGGATTTACATTAGAAAACGAAAGGGTGAACCAATTAAAATATCCTGATTCTGCTTTAAAGGGAAATAAAGCCCATCGTTTTCAAGTCTTCACGGATTCAACTCGACCACTAGGCGAACAGTCTCGATGAGGAACAGCTGAACATCAACCAACATCCGTCTTCTTCTTAACAAGATACGCTCGTTTCATTAAAAAATCGCCATCCATTCACATTTCATTCCGTCAGTCCCATTTTCCTCGATAGGATGAGTGTCAATGAAGGAGACCAAACTGTTATGAGTCTTACAGAAGCGCTAACTTTAAAAAAATTAATGAAACGTCGCGCAACGTTAAAAGCGACTGCGACTAGATTCTAAAATTTTCTAAAAGAATACCAAGCTGGCGAACTCAATATTATTAAATTAAATGTCCGTTTAGAAAAATGTAGAACTCAATTTCAAGACTTTGATGAAGCTTCAGATCAAATTGAATTGCTTGACGAAGATCCGAATCTTGTAGACGAACGTTTTCATATAGATGAAGCGTATCTTGATCTTATCACTTTAGCTGAACAGTTAAAATTAGATTCGAGCCCAATTATCGCCGAGGATTATTCTTCTCAATTTAGAGGTTCTTCCTCAATCAATCCAGAACTAAACTCTAATGATACTGTCATAAAACGTCGAATCAAATTATCGGAAGCTTGTTTGCCAAAATTCGATGGTCGCTACGAAGATTGCTTATCATTCAAAGATGCATTTATGTCAATGATCGGTAGTCAGAAGGATTTAAATAACGTAGAAAAGTTTCAATACTTAAAAGCAGCTTTATCTGGTGAAGCAATTAATAAAATAAAAAATTTCAGCATAACCGATGAAAACTTTACGCGCGCGTGTGATTTATTGGAAAAAACGTATGCCGATGAACGACAAAGAAACCGCGGAGGGTTTACGTCAATGAGCGGACGAAACTCAACAACATCTCGAATCTTTGAAAACTTTGAAAGTGAAAGTTAACGAACAAATAATAATCTTTCAATGACTCGAAGAAAAATTACATGGGACAACCGCGGAAAAATGGGAGAAAATTCTTGAAAGAGGCGGTTTTCCCAAATTAAAAAAAAATACTCGCATTTTTATATAAAACCGCATCTCGATTATCTTAACGCGAAAAAGATCTGACGGCACCAGTTTCTAGTGATGGAAGCAAGATAAACACTCAGGAACGTGGTAACAAGTACAACAAAAATTCGGCCCAACGAACTTTTCTGTCATACGCGTACAAGTCGTGCCCTATTTGTAGAGAAAATCAACATTTAGTTTACAAATGCAAAAAATTCCGTAATACGTCAATACCAAAACGCATGCAAGCAGCTAAGGACGCGTCTCTTTGCTTTATTAATTGCCTTCGAAATCACGGTGATAAAACTTGCACGTTTAGCAAATGTATCAGTTGTTCTGAATCGCACAATACTTCGATCCTTTGGGACTGCTGGGTCCAATCATTTTATATACCAAAAGAATTATGCGAAAACTTTGGGTTTTGAAATTGGATTGGGATGAATCCGTTCCTAGCAACGAATTTACTGTTTGAATGGATTTATGCAATCAACTAAACTCAATTAATCATGTTTCATTTGAAGGAAAAATTTTGAAAGACGATTTTATCACAGTACAGTTGCACGGGTTCAGCGATGCAAGCCAGGGTGGATACGGAGCTTGTCTATTGGGAACCGAACTCATAGCGCTGCGATCGCAAGATGGCGGAGACAGATGGGACGTTTTGAATATCAACATAGTGTGATGTGTGAACAAAACCTTTAATAATTTAAAAAATGAAGCTCTCCCTTGGTGAAATTTGTGTTTCCGCTAATTCTTCACCAATGAAGCGTAATTTTATCGAGGGCGAACGTGTTTTAAACGCTGGGCATATTATTTATTGTGGGAAAAAGTCGGTGACCGATTTGTTTGCTCTTGTAGCATATTATATGCAAACCTCGGATTTAAAAACAATGCTCACGAAATAAAAGGTGAAATTGCTTTGAATGGTGAAATATTAGAAATAGAATGCAGTTGCAAAGTTGTTCTAAATGAACAGTGCAAGCACATCGTTGCAGTTATGATTCATTGTTACAGGCAAGGTCCTTATTTCAATACGACGCGGGTTTTTTTACGTACATATTATGATATAAAAGATCTTGAATTATTATTTCTTTTGTCTTCAGAATATACATTATAAGATTTAATTGCTAATCAGAAGTTATATAACTAATGGGTTAGAGTAAAATCGTAAATAAATCTTTCAGAACTTGAGGTTAGCTGTCAAGTAAAAATATGAGATTTCTCACATGCACATTGCGAATTGCTTTTTAATGAATAACTCGATAAAAAGGCTGGCATGAAAAAGCATTGAGAATTTAGTTTAATTAAAAATTCAGTTTCTGTCCTTTCTTCTTAAATCCTTGATTAGGTAGGAAAAATAATAAAATTCCAATCCCTTTCAAAGCAGATCAGAGCTTCCAAACGTAACCTCAAATAAATTATCATTACAATTTTCGTTTGAAGCATTAGAATTTTGTCTTTTATCTATTCACATCAATATTTTTCTATCTTTTTGTCAATCTAAATTCACATCATTCTTTTCTAATCTTCTTTTTTCCATCTCATCCTATCCTGATTCTATCAAATTCAATATTTTTCTATCTCTCCATCAATCTAAACTCTCATTATCTTTTTCAATCTCATTTTCTCTATCTCTTCTTGTCCTTTATCTATCCATGTCAATCTTTTTCGATCTTTATGTGAATCTAAATTCACGTCTTTCATTTCATATCTCTTTTTCTCTATCTCATCCAATCCTGATTCTATCAACGGGAATATTTTTCGATCTCTCTATCCATCTAAATTCCCGTTATCTCTTTCAATCTTCTTTTCTTCATCTCTTCTTATCGTTTACGTATCCACGTCAATCTTTTTCTCTCTTTTTGTCAATCTAAATTAACGTCTTTCATTTCAAATCTCCTTTTCTCTATCTCACCCAATCCTGATTCTATCAATGGGAATATTTTTCTCTCTCTATCAATCTGAACTGTCGTTATCTTTTTCAATCTCCTTTTCTCTATCTCTTTTCCTTCTTCATCTATCCACATCAATCTTTCTCTATCGCATCCTATTCTGATTCTATCAACGTCAATATTTCTCGACCACTCTATCAATATAAACTCCCGTTATCTATTTCAATCTTCTTTTCTCTATCTCTTCTTATCCTATATGTATTCTCGTTAATATTTTTCTATCTCTCTGTCAATCTGAATTCCCTTCTATCTTGTTTAGTATCCTTTCCCTGCCGCCTCGTATCCTACATTTATGAACGTCTATCTTTTTCTATCTATTTTTCAGTGTAAGTTCACGCCATGGTGTTTTTCTGGTGCGTGGTCAACGTCAAATTAATTTTTGGAATAAATTCCCTTACTTTTCGATAGATTTCCTAATTTTAAGAGATAGAAAATGATAAGAGTACTCAATTGCGGAAGATAGAAAAAGAGATAGATAAAGAATAAAATTTATAATAAAGGGATGGAATGAAGTGAAGAAAAGGATAAGGGTCTTTGGTTACGGAAGATAGAGAAAGAGATGAAAAAAGATTGTAATTCATAATAGATAGATATAGTTAGGGATAGAAAAAGATAAGAGTCCTCGATTACGAAAGGAGGAGTAAGAGATAGAATATTATTAAGGTTGGGGCTAGGAAAATATAGCGTTTCAGGGATGCAAAGTGACCCATTGAATGATAAAAGGAGAGATACGATAATTTTATCTTTTCCTATCCCCCAATTTCTTTCTTTCTCAATCTTTCCACTTACAGCAGGGCAAAACCTTCAAGTTGACGTGGATAGATATAGGACAGGACGAAATAGAAAAGAGGAGGTTAAAAAACGACACACAGGAATTTAGATTAACAGAGATAGAAAAACTTTGACTAAAATAGATACAGGGTAAGATGAGACAGAGAATAAAGGATGGATAAAAATAGACGTGAATTTAGATTGAAAAATAGATACAAAATTATATACATCAGATAGGGAAGATGAGATTAGAAAAGATGGACGGGAATTCATATTGACAGAGAGATAGTAAAATATTGACGAGTATAGGTAAAGGACAAAATAAGATAAAATAAGAGGGGGTTGAAAAAGATTGACGCAACTTTAGATTGAGTGAGATATAGAAAGAGATTGACGTGGATAGATGAAGGATAGGATAAGATAGATAAGAGGGGATTGAAAAAGATACACGTTAATTTAGATTAAAAAATAGATAGAAAAAGATTGACATTGATAGATGTGTGATACAATGAGATAGGTAAGAAAGAGTTTGTAAAAGATACATGGAAATTTAGATTAATTCAAGGATAGAAAAATATTGACGTAGATAGATAAAGGATAGGATGAGATAAAGAAGAGGGTATTGAAAGAGATAGATGTGAATTCAGATTGAAAAATAGATAGAAAAAGATACACGTTGATAGATGTATGATACAATGAGATACGGAAGAGGAGATTGAAAAAGATAGATGGAAATTTATATTAATTCAGGGATAGAAAAATATTGACGTGGATAGATAAAGAATAGGATGAGATAGAGAAAAGAGGATTGGAAAAGAATCGCGTGAATTCATATCGAAAAATAGATAGAAAAAAAAACGTTGATAGACGTATGATACAATGAGATAGGGAAAAGGAGATTGTAAAGGATATATGGAAATTTGGATTAATTCACAGATAGAATAATATTGACGTTGACAGATAAAGGATGGGATGAGATAGAGAAGAGGGTATTGAAAAATGAATGCGATACATTCTCTCTATCTCTTTCTACCGTGAAGATTCAAAATTATTCAAAAAGATAAGATCTATATCTATTTAATTCCAGCAGGGTGACGCTAGGTGGCTGAGGGTAAAATTAGCCAACAAGTGAAATCAGGCTTCTGGACTATAAGTAGATGCCTGGCAAACCGTTTTCTTCCAAGTTCGACACAGTTTTCGACTGTGAAGTATGGAAATTAATTTTAAGTATTTAGGTATAGAAACATGAACGTCAACTTGTCTTTCTGATACGTGGTCAACGTCAAATTAATTTTTTTAATGAATTTTTTCACTCTTTGACGGACTCCCTAATTTTGAGTGAAAGAAAAGATAAGAGTCCTCGGTCACGAAAGATAAAGAAAGGGATTGGAAAATATTGAAAAAGATTTAAATTCGTAATAGACAGATAGACTAAGGGATAGAAGAAGATAAGAGTCTTCGGTCAGGAAGGATAGAGAAAGAGATTGAAATGATTGAAATTCGTAATAGATAGATAGACTAGGGATAGAGAAAGAGATTGAAACGATTGAAATTCGTAATAGATAGATAGACTAGGGATAGAAAAAGATAAGAGTCTTCGGTCACGAAGGATAGAGAAGGAAATTGAAAAAGATCGAAATTCTTATTAGATGGATGGACTAAGGGATAAAAAAAGATAAGAGTCTTCGGTCACGAAGGATAGACAAAGAGATTGAAGACGATCGAAATTCGTAATAGATAGATAGACTAAGGGATGGAAAAAGATAAGAGTCTTCGATCACGAAGAATAGAGACAGAGATTGAAAACAATTGAAATTCGTAATAGATAGATAGACTAAGGGATATAAGAAGATAAGAGTCCTTAGTCACGAAGGATAGAGGTAGGGATTGAAAAAGATTGGAATTCGTAATAGATAGATAGACTAAGGGATCGAAAAAGATAAAAGTCCTTGGTCATGAAGGATAGAGAAAAAGATAGAAAATCATTGAGATTAGGGATAAGAAAAGATAGCGTTTTATGTATGCAAAGTGACCCATTGAGAGAGATGGAATAGTTCTATCTTTTCCTATCCCCAAATTTCTATCTTTTTCAATCTTTTTACTACCAGCAGGGTTATTTTTAATACCTGTTTAATCTGTCGTCAAATCTAGAAAAGTAGATGACCAAATCTAAGGGTATATTAAGTAAATAATGCAAGGCCTGATAAACTTAAAAAATGTTGAACGATTTTGTGGGTAGAGGTAATTATGGGAAAAAAATTTTAATTAGCCTAAAATCTTTTAAAGTATTTAGAATCTTTGGAAATATCTTGAAATATTGAAAGTCTCTTCGAATTTTTGAAATGCTTCGGAATTCCCAAATTGTTGTGAATAAATTCTTCGAAAATTGATTGAAATGTTATAAAATCCCGTGAAGTTGAATAAAATCTGATGATATTCCTTGAAATTCCTTCAAATTTGATAAATATTCTGAAATATCTTTGGAATCCTTTAAAATAGCCCTAAATATTTCAAATCATATGATATCTTTTGAAATTCCTTGAAAAGTTTTGAAGCTTTCAAAAATTCGTTGGAATCTTTTAAAATATACTAAAATCTTTCAAATTTTTCCAATCTTTCTAATTTTTTAAAATCTTTGGCAATATCTTGAAATATTGAAAATCTCTTTAAATATTGTGAAGTTACATGAAATCTGACAATATTTCTTGAAATTCCTTGATATTGGTTAATTCTCTTGAACCTTCCCTAGAATTATTTAAAATGTCCTAAAATATTTAAAATCGTTTGGTATCTTTTGAAATCCCTTGAAAATTTTTAAAGCTTTCATAAATTTCTTTGAATATTTTAAAATACCCTTAAGTTTTCAAAATCTTTCGAAATTTCTTGAAATCTTTTGAAATTCTTTGGAATCTTTTAAAATCTACTAAAAACTTTCAAACAATTTTAAATCTTTCGAAGTATCTTGAAATATTGAAAATTTCTTTTAATGTTTGAAATCCCTCAATTCTTGTGAATAAATTCTTTGAAATTTCATTAAAATATTATAAAATACTTTGAAATCCCATCTAGATAGATGAAATCTGATATTTCTTGAAATTCCTTGAAATTTGTTTAATCTCTCGAAACTTCCTTGGTATCCATTAAGATACCCTAAAATATGTCGGATCCTTTAAAATCTTTCGATATCCCCTGTAATTTTGGAAGCGCTTGAAAATTTCTTAAAATATTATAAAGTCCCTTGAAATCCCGCGAAGTTATATGAAATCTGATATTTCTTAAAATTCCTTGGAATATTTAAAGTCCTATGAAATCCTTTGAGATCCAGGAAAATGCTTTAAAATTACTGAAAGCCTTTGAAATTTTATAAGAAGACATGAAGACATTTATAAGAAGACATAGATTTCCTATAAGCTGTTACGTAATTTATAGATGGCCATTTAGCCAGATTGTGTTTTACAAGTTACATTCAAATAAGGAAAAGAGCAATCAAAATTTAAATAAAAAGATGCGTCAACAGTCCAAGCTTTTTATTTTTTTTAGTAATTCTTATTGAATTAAAAATATGGTATCATAAATGACTAAATTTCGATTCATGGCAAACCATGTCTCTGGTAACTTTATTCAGTGAACTGCAGCCTGAAAAAGGACATTGAAATATTAAGAAAAGTAATATGATTTTGATTCAGAGTAAATTTCTAAACAAAAATATAATTTAGGAAAATAAATCTAAAAATGTAAAAATGAAACCTGTTAACGCGAATGTATGTGAAATTTCCCTTCTCATTAATTCTAAGAGATCCTTCACCCCTTTCTCTCCATCACAAGCTAAAGCCCACAGCACTGGACGTCCAAAAAATACCTAAAAATAAATAATAAAGCCAAAAAATAATTTTTTCTCAATCTCATATGCACCAAATAATTTTTTTTTGCTACTTGCCATTTTTGCACCTAAAGCCAGGGCCTTAAAAACATCAGTGCCTTGAGAAATTCCTCCATCGATATAAATTTCTACTTTGTCTCCTACTGCTTTAACTATTTCTGGTAAAACTTCAATCTGCAAATAATAGTGACAAATATTAGCATTCTGACTATGGTATTAAATGAAATTATAACAAAAATATATTTTTATTTATAAATAACCGTGGCCGGAACTCCGTCAAGCATACGTCCTCCATGATTGGAAATTTGAATAGCATCCGCTCCGTATTTTACTGTTAATATAGCATCTTCAACAGTTAAAATTCCTTTTACAACAATAGGAAGACGAGTTTTACTGAAATTCAAAACGAAATAAGTTAAACCTGAAATTTAACTTTTTGGTATTAATTTGAAATTTGGATCTGTGCTTTCAAGTTTAATTTGAAAATGTGAAAAATGAGGGGATAATTACTAGAATTGCTGGTGTACACTGGATTGCAAGATTGCAAAAATGCATGGGATTGCAAAAGATTGAATATCTATATGTATGTGACTAAAAAATATTGCATGAGATTGCAAAAAATTCCACAAGATAGAAAATTTATAATGGAAAATCATTATATAGTAAACGATTAGGTATAATAAGATAATCAGCATTGGAATAAATAATATAAAAGTTTTGAAAGAATTAATGAAAAAAAGTAGAGAAACTGCAAAAAAAAACTTATTTTAGACCACTCATATACAATGGAAGCACATACACAATTATAGCGATTTGACAAAAATAGCGATTTGGCATAAATAAACATTACAAAAAAATCGGTGAATTCCCTTGATAACTTTATCAAATCCATTAAAACCTTTGAAATCTGTTAAAACCTGTTGAATGCTTTGAAATCTTTGAAATTTTTGAAATAGTTAGAAATCTGTAGAAATCTTTTTAAATCCATTCAAAATCAAATAAATTTATTCTTTAAACTTCTCTAGAAATCCGTTGAAATTTGCAAAAACCCTTTAAATTTTTGAAATACTTGAATAACCTGTAAAACCCTTAAATCATATGAAATTCTTTGAAATTTCTTGAAATCTTTGGAAATCCTACAAAATTCTTTGACATCTCGTGAACTCTTTAAAATTTCTTGAAATTCTTTGCAACCTTTTAAAATAACTAAAAATCTCTAAAATCCTTTGAAATTTTTGAAATCCGTAGAAACCCCTAATGGATGACTTTAAAATCCCTTGAAATCCTTGGAGATTCAATCAAATCCTTTGAATCTTGTGAAATTCCTTTAAATACTTTAAAATTCTTGAAATCTTTAAATTTGTTAGGAATCCCTCAAAATGTAATTTAATTTACTTTATTTTACAACGTTCTCTAGGAATCCCTTGAAATCTTCGGAAAGCCTACCAAAACTCTTGACATCCTTGACATCTTTGACATTTTTTAAAATCCTTTGGAATTCCAAAAACTTCCAGGTAATGTTTGGAAATCTTCAAAATCCTCTAAAATTTCTTGAAATACTTCGAGATTTTACGAAATTCTTTGAAATCCGTGGAAATATTTTTAATTCTTTCAAAAATAGATGAATTCCTTTAAAATTAGTTGACATATTTTCAAATCCTATGAGATCCTTTTAAGAGCCTTAAAATCGGTGTAAGTCCCTCGAAAGCCGTTCAAGTCCCTTAAAATCACATTCTATGTTGGGAAAGCTTTTAAATCATTTGAAATTCTGTAAAATTTTGATGTGGAAAGATGAAAGAGTGTTTTTGCTCGCGGAAGATCTTTCCCGACATCAATGATTAAAAACCATCGTAAGGCTTGTAAACTCAGTGAATAAAGGACAGTGTAATATTTGCACGAAATTTTATGAAGATTGCTTGGCATGACAAAGGATTGCATGGAATTGCACGAGATTGCATAAGATTGCAGACAGAGTGTACACCAAATTGCAGAAGTAATTGATCCTTCGGCCAGAAATCAAAAATTGTTCAAACCAGGAATTTTTCGATTTGGAATGTTAAATTTCAATTAAGAACATTTGAAAATATTTTTGATTCAGGACCTTTTTAGGTTAAAACATTTCTAAAGTATATTTTTACAAAATAATTGAGAAAACCTTTTAAGCCATGGAATATCGTCCCACGAAATCGATGGATCATTAAATTGAGTCACATACTTGTCTGGTTTTCGGGATATGTAACCCTCAAGGTTTGCGAATCTGAATACAAAATTTAAAAAACGACTATTAAAAATATAGAAAAAGTTTTTAAAGTTATTTTAAATAATTCGTAGAAATTAATTAAAAATTAATGAAAAGCTTTTTAATAAGGGCTTCCTAGCCCTGGACAGAAACCCTTATAGTTTCAATCGGGTGTCCGTCCGTCCGTCAACCGTACTTTTTACCAAGGGAGTGAGGGGAAGTGATGAGAGGGTAAAAGTAGGTAGGGGATTAGAAGAAATGTGGAGAGGGGAAGTGAGAGGAATGATGGAGGATGAGAGGAGGGATAAATAAGGAGAGTCAGGGGAAATGAGAGGATGGGAAGTAGGATAAATGTAGGGAGGAGAAGTAGGGGAAATGATAGGTGTGGAAGTAGAGAGTGAGGGCGAGGAGGGGAGGTGAAGTTATGACTGAGTAAGGGAAGTAGGGGAAGGAAAGTGTCGGCTGGGAAAGCGAGCGGAGGGGGAAATAGTGGATGAAGAAGTTGGAGAAGGAGAGAATCGATGGGTTAAGTGAGCCCAGTAAAAAGAAACTAATTGGGGCGAATTAACATTTTATTCTAACTTTAAGTGGGCAGGGAGTTTGAAATCATTTCTCAAATCGTTTCTTCTTCTTCCATTCACGGGAGAATCAACTGTCAGAACCAGAGCTTTAAATCCTACTTTCTCAGCACGATGAATCAAATCCAGAGCCATTTTTCGATCATTGCAAATATAAAGTTGAAACCATTTAATTGCATTCGGAGCTGCTAAAGCGACTTCTTCTATACTACAGGTGGCTGCAGTTGATAGGCTAAATATAGTTCCTGCTGCTTCTGCGGCTATAAAATTCAATTAAAAATTTAAAAAACAATAATTCCATAATTTAATCCTAAATACCTTTAGCAGTGGCAATTTCTCCAGCTGGATGGGCTAATCTTTGCAAAGAAGTTGGCGCAATTCCTAATGGCAGAGAAATTTTGTCACCCAAAATTGTGGTGCTTAGATCCACTTTTGTTACGTCTTTTAATATTCTTGGCAAAATTCGAATTCTAGAAACAAATTCTGATGTCTGAATGCAATTTTTGATAATATGAATGAAGGAAGTTTCATTCTAACTTACTTATCCTATGTATCTTCTCCAATTACACCCAACTCTCGGTTTCTGTCCCCCCGGTCTCGGCCTTCCTAGAACTACTGGCCCACGCAGTTTCTCAGCGCGCAGGGCGAGAGACGGTTGCGACTCTCGCCTCGGAAGGGCCGCAGTGCGCGAGTACTCAGGCCAGTATATTGCGCAATATTATGCATTCCAATTAGAACCGGTTCAGGCGGCCCTGACTGTTTACGTTTGTATTTCTCCGACTTGTGACCAAAGCCATTTGCAGGCGAACCCCGAAACTGGACTGAAACCGAGAGTTCGGTGTACTTTACTTTTTTTTTGTATAAAAAGTATCTTAAGGTGTGCAATTTATGTAATGATCTATGTTAGCATATGTTACAAATCAGTTATTATCTGCATTTAATCTTCATTATTATCACCTTTATGTACACAGTTTAAACTTTAATTTGAACGCTGATCGAAGTTTCTAGAACGTAGGTTTGCATCCAGTGTTGGTATAAAAAATTCTGCCCGCCGCGCGAGCACATTCTCATCGCTCGCCGTGCGAGCGGCTCGCTACTTGTGCGCGCCTGAGGCGCGCGCTCTCGCGCTTCACGCTCGATAATATATTCACCTCGTGCTACGCGCTCGGTCTTTGTATTTCCCCCACGTTTATGCGCAGACCTTTTGAAATTATAGGTTCAATCATCGACAACTGTAATTTGGTGATTGCGAATTCTCTTTTGTTAAAGCTCCTGTGGCTTTAACGAATACATTCTCATCACGTGTCTCGTGCTTCGCACTCGATTTTGTCCAATATGCGAACTTTTCTACATTACGTTCAACACTATTGTATCAAATGTATATTATATTTATTTCTGTACCTCAGAATGCGATTGCTAATTCAGATATTGCAAAATAAAGTACAAATTTTATTTATCATGATAACTTCAATATTTGTTTCTTATTTTGCATCCTTTCCAAAAGTGATTGCTAACAAATTTGTAGATCTTTTTTGAATACGCGATTTTTGTCTATTCAACTTTTTACATACCTTGCGTCGTTTTTCCAAAGATTTAATTTTTCTATTTTTAATGCTATTTTTTACAAATAAAAAAAAACTACGCGTCCTATCAAAAAGTGATCATCACAAAATTTGTAGATATCTTTTTTATACACAATTTTTGTTTCTTCACCTTTTTTCATATCTTGCATATTTTGACAACAAAATCAAATTTTAGATTTTTCATTATTTTTTTGTACGATCAAAATTGGAATTTTTCAAGAAATTCAAAAAGTTGTTACTATAGTATTATAGGGTGTTTAAAAAGCAACGTCTTTCTCCTCTCGACTTTTTTCATATCGTGCGTTTCTTGGATTAATTTTTGTTTGATCAAAAAAAGTCATGAGCATAAATTGTTTGCCTTTTTATGTACTACGAACATCCGTACATAGAATTTTTAAGTCATCAAAAAGTAGTCTCAAAAACTTTAAAAATATGCTCACTTTCTGAATTTTCATCCAAAATGGCTGGCTAACGAACTTGACCTTCATTTTAGGACACTTGAAGAGTATACTAAAGCCCAGTCTAATCTGTCAATTATTTCGAATTTTATCGTTCTATGAGACTAAAAATCTACAAACATATATGTTTGTAGATTTTATGTATATACATATATACACATATGCGTACACACATACATACTCGCAGACACATTCGCGAAAACCTGTTTTTTGGGTTTAGAATGTCTGAAAACGTGGACATTTGACAAAAACGGGGAGGGGGGGGGTCAAATTTTACACAAATCTAATACCTTCTCTGATGAGAATGTAAAAATGCCAAAAAGGCTAAGTTTTTCAGGCTAGTTGCTACATCTCAGGGAATTCTGGAATGTCAGGTAATGTCAGGGAAAACCTGAAAGAGTGAAGATATTTTTGATGAACTCAAGCTAAAGGAAAATCCACAAATTACGTAAGACGTTTTTCTGAAATTTTCAACCCCGCAAGATTTACGCTTAACGCCCTCAAAAAATCTTACTAAGATTTTGTAAACTTAGATAATGAACGTATATTTAATTAAATAAACGTAGAACTTTATTGAAATTAGATTTAGAGATGAAAATTTAGTAATAACAAGTAAGAATTGTAAACGCATGACTGTATTTTTTTAAATTTTATACATTTTTGTTGAAAATTCATCTTGTGGTTAAAAATGTTATAATTTGGTTAAAAATTCATCAATTTTGCTAAAAAGTCGTTCGTTTAGGTTGAACATTCAACTCTTTTATAACAGATTCATCCTTTTGGCATGAAAATGCAAAATTTTGGATGAATTTTTCTTTCTTTATTCACTGAAAAGTCTTTCTTGGTTAAAAAATCGTCCTTTTGCTTAAAAATATCATATGTTATCGTAAAAAATGTCATCTATTTTAGCTAAAAATGCTACTGTTTGGTTAAAAATTAATCTGTTTGAATGAAGATTCAACTATTTTGTTAAAAATTCGTCTTTTTTCGTTTAAGATAAAAATATTTTTGATTTGAAGTATGAATTATTACATTTTTTGTTAAAAATTTAATTATTTGGTTAAAGATGAATCTTTTTACGTAGAAAATTAATCTTTTTGTTTGAACATTCACTTCCTTGTTTGAAAATTCGTTTTTTTTTTCATTAAAAAATAATTGTTTTACTGAAAATTCTACTATTCCACTTTTTGTTAAAAATTGATCTTTTTACGTTCTCATTAGAGAGGGTATTATATTTGTGTACAATTTGACCCCCTGAACTCAAAAACAGGTTTTTAAAAAATGTCTGTCTCTCTGTCTGTTAGTCTGTTTGTTTGTTAGTCTGCAGATTTTTAGTTTGTTAGCAGGATAACTTTCAAAACAATTAACGCATTGGATTGGGCTTTGGTATACTCTTCAAGTGTCCTAAAATGAAGGTCAAGGTCAAGTTCGTTAGCCAGTCACTTTGGATAAAAATTCAAAATTTTTAGTACATTTTGAAAATGATCGAGAACACTTTTTTCAATATTTAAAAATTCTATGGACGGATATTAATAGTACTCAAAAAGGCGAACAAAATATTCAATGTGTTTTCTGATAGAAGAAAAATTACCGGAGTTAGAGCATTTACAATATTCCAAAGAACAAACGAAAATTAACATTTTAAGCCAAAAAACGCAAGTTATGAAAAGAAGTCAGGAGGAGAAAATCTTTGCTTTTTGGATACCCTACAATACTGCCATAACAACTTTTAGAATTTTGTTGAAAATCAATAATTCAAATTTTGATCACACAAAAAAATAATGAAAAATAAAAAATTCCATTTTGCGGTCAAACTATGCAACATATGAAAAGAGATTAAGAAACAAACACTGCGCATATAAAAAAGATCTACAAATTTTCCAATGATCAATTTTTGATAGGATGCGTAGTTTTTATTTTGTTCGTAAAAAATAGCATTGAAAATAAAAAATTCAATTCTTGGAAAAAAAACACAAGAGACAAGATCGTAAAAAATAACGTAAAAAATAATTTTATATCTAAAAGTTTTTGGTTTCCTACCTAGAAGAAGGCCGGGAATGGGCAGATCGGAGCATATAATGCTGAAGGCTGGTGACCTCAGCATAAAACTCCAACCAACTATGACTCTCTCGGTTCCAGTTCTGTCCTCACACACCCCCTCCATTATCTGAAGTTTGGCGGGACTGACATTATAACTAGACTCTCCACCCTGTGATGACTACCTACTTAATTTGGATATGATTTCGACTCACAAAATAAATTTCTCCCATAAAGGTGGTAGTTTGGCGCACATATTAAATAATGAATAATACAAACAATAAAATAGTTTCGAAATAGACTGAAACTTTGATTGACGAATGGCATGCACACGGAAAAGGTAAATGTCAAGTTGCAGGCGATGATAAATGTAATATGTGTACGTTTGATATAATAGTGTTGCATATTGTAGAAAAGTTTGCATTTTGGACAAAATCGAGTGCGAAGCACGAGATACGTGATGAGAATGTGTTCGTTAAAGCCGAAGGAGCTTTAACAAAAAGAAAATTCACAATCACCAAATTATAGTTGTCGATGCTCTGACCTTTGATTTCAAAAGGTGTCTGCACGAATGTGGGTAAAGTGCAAAGACCGAGCGCGCTCAAACTTGCGAGCCGCGCGCCCAGTGCGCGATGAGAATATGCCCGCGCGGCGGGCAGATTTTTTAGTAATATTTCTGTTTATAATAAAAAAATTATTTGAACATATTACCTGAAAATTTGTAAAACTTAAAGAAGAATGGCATATTTAAAAATTGGTTTCTTATTAACACTTTATTAATGATTACTTTAATTAAATATACATTAGTTTATTATCTTTTAAAATTTAAGGAAAGCGGTGAATAAGTCAAATATCTTTGTTTTTATTCTCAGACAGGCCTCGGAGTGTACGACTTTTTCGACTTTTGGCACTTGTCATCCAATCTTCAAGTTCTGTAGTCTGTTGTCTGTAGGCTGTAGACTTGAAGCACGATAACTTTCAAAAGACTGATCAAATTGGATTGAACTTTGGCACACATTTGTGAGGCATACAAAAAACAGAACTAGTCTGTCTCTCCCTATTTTTTCCGACCAGCGCCTGATCAGAAATAGGGGAAACTAGCCGGGAACCTTCCAAATCCCGATCGAAATTTCTATATGGGTGATCGAGCATTTTCACGAAAAGTATTAATACAGTTTTCTCGGAAACGCGCTCACGAGCGTTTACGTAGTAATAAGGAAATTTGATTTTGATCTTGAATACAAATGTTTCCTTTTCTCTCAGGCAAAAATGGTAAGTATTAATGTTGATCTAGGGACGCGGCATGGGCGTTCGTTCATGGGTATCAATGCTCAGAATATCAAAGATGATGCGTTCATGCTGCGAACACTAGCAGTAAAAGAATTGCTAGAGCGCCATACCAGTGTATCACTGTAAGAGGAAGTTAAGAATATATTGAGGTTATATGCTATTAGTATTGACCAAATTTATTCTTTTACTTCTGACAATGCGTCGAATATGATCAAACTGTGTCGCATTATAAGGGAAGCTCAAGAATATGATCACACATCGAAAGATGATAATCCCGATGAAGAGAATGTAGACAAAGCGACTTTCAACATGCTGGAAACTGAGGTTGAAAACGATGATGAGTCGATTAGTGTATATATACCGGATGATTTGGATGACCAAATCATCAAGGGAGAAAATACCACAGGTGCAGAATGCCAGAAAGTCGGGAAGGACCTCTGCAGAGAAGAGAAAACAACGGCCTTACTGGATGACTGCGAATACTGTTCGGGTGAACTGAAGGTGAAGGGCATTCGCTGTGCTGTTCATACCTTGTAGCTTGCTGTCAATGATAGCACATCAATGCACAAAGCATTGATTGATAAAGCTCGTAAAGCAGCAGTACAATTTCTAGTAGAAAATACTTTAAGAAAAGTACGTTCGATTGCACTTGCATCCGGCTTCGTGAGGAAATTGCCAAAGCCTTCACTGGATGTCGACACAAGATGGCACTCCACAATTGACATGCTAATAATTTTTATTTTATTCAGACCGTATGGTTATCAAATAAGAAACTTCAATCTTTCACATAATGAGTGGGATGAAGTGAAATTATATTTAAAGTCATTGCTGCCTGCAAAAGTAGCAACAAAATTGTTGCATGCAGAGGCTTTACTTATGTCTGGCTTGTATCTCATTTGAGAAAAATGTAAATTTGATACAAAAATAGTCGGCTCGCCTCTGGCTGCAACAATTCATGAAAACATGTGGCAGAGGGAAGATTCTCTTCTTGGAAACGAGATACTGCTAGCAGCAATATATCTGGATCCAAGATTTTCCATCCTTTTAGAAAGTCCAGCTGAGGAGAAAGTACATATTTTCTATGTTACGGGGTAACTTGAAGGCTGACATTCTTGACGCTATTCTCCTTATAAATTGTAATAGTGATAAGTTCGACAAGACCGAATCGGATGATGAGGATTATGAGATCGAGAGCAAAAGAATGCTAGTGATGGAAGATTAGATGTGCGACGACTGCTCATGCCGGTTTTCTGAGGACGACGCGAGCAAACAGGAAGATGAAGTCGCTGCGAAGTTCAACGAAGCATGTCAACCAGGAGGACAAAGTATATTTTTGTTTTCTGGAAAAGTCAGAAAGCTCTTCATTATTTATATTTTATTGTATATATTGTGTATATTGTATGTATTTTATTGTAGATTACTATTTATATTGTTATTCATATTATATTGTATATAATATTATTGTCATTATCATCATTATTATGACTAAGGACACGTTTACTCAATTGGAGTGTATATTTGATTTAACTGCTTTCTATTTTGTAGATAACTAAATGCTTAGGTTAGGCTGACGACTTAAATAATTTAAGTTAACAAAGACAAATATACAACTAAATCCTCGTCTAATCTAACACAGGAAAGTAGTAAAAATAAAAACAGTTACTCCATCTACTTATCTTAATTCCCTGAGGCACCAATCATTTTTCTTAGTTAAGTTAAATGGTTTCAGTAGTCAACCTAACTACGAATTTATTTACCCACAAATAAGAAAGCAGTTGGATTAACCATGTTCTCCAATTAAGTAAACTTAGTTGACGATTCCACAGGAATTTTTTTCAGTGATATAAGCTGCAGCCCGGAAGTAATAGGCGACTGTGGGGTTGTAGTTTGTCATTTTCTAAATCTCATTCGGCGACAAGCAGACCGCTATTTAAAATGAGCGCATACGCTCTGCTGAAACAGTGAAGTTTAGCTGTTAATTAGTGGAATTTCACAGTTGACCAGCTGTATTTCGCTGATTTGTCAGCTTATATACGCTGATTTGATTTCACGGTATGCTAATTGCTGAGTCAGATTTAGAGGGCACGCGAGAGGAGAGATTGTATTTTGGTACTCTCTAAATCTGAATCGGCGATAAGAAGACTACTGATTCTAATTAAAATATTTAATTTACAGGAAAGTGGACCCAGAATTATTAGAACTAAAAGGTAAGGATTGTCTCCTTATCCTTGTGGATGAAGAGCCGCTTACCCACTGATGCTCAAAAATGGGTAGACCTCCTTTAACCACCCTTAAGCGAAACACTAGAAGAGGAAAAAGATAGGATGAAAGAAATTGATAGGAGAAAGAAGGCAGAAATAGACACGGTGATGACTAAAGAGATAAAAAAATTCGAAAAAGAACAAATTTAGAGATACGCGTAGCAATGTTTGAGGAATTTGTATCCAGAAGGAGAGATTCAAGAATCCGAAAAATAGTCGAAGGGAAGCGAAGATTTCATGGCCTGGTAACAATAGAGGAGGTGAGAGAAGTTTTGAAGAAGAAGAACCATGAGGAAGAGGAGGAGATGAAAATAAGAAGTCGGGAAGAGGAAGAAGAACTAAAAGAAGTCTTTAAAAGAATTCAACTCCAACAAGAAAAGGAAGAAGAAGACAGAAGAAAACTAAAGGAGGAAGAGGAAATGAGAAGACTTTTAAAACACCGGCAAGAAAAATATATAAAGGAAGCTGCAAGGGTGAGATAGGAACCGATGTTAGAAGAAGAAAGGGTCATGAGAAAGGAACAAGGAAAGGAAAAATAAAGAAAAATGGAGGAGGCCGTTTCTACTGTAAAGCTTACATTAGCCAATCGAGAACGCCCGCTACGAATCAGAGTTAAAGAACATAAGAATAACATCGGATTAGATGAAAAATATAAAGCTATAAGTCAACACTCAACTCAAGAACACCGACGTGACTCTAGTTTCATAAAATGGAACGAGGTAAAAATTTTGCATATTGAACCTAATGGATATAAACGCGCTTTTGCTGAGATAGTTTTTATTAAAAAGAGGGTGAAACTTGCATGAATTTAGTTACCGATTTAGATTATTTTAGTTCTTCTTATAATAACATTGTCGAATTTATAACTAAATAAGAAATTCCCTAAATTTATCTCACACATCAAGACTACAAATTTGATTTATAACAAACATATAATTGAGAAAAAAACTGTCACAAAAATAGTACTATAGAATTTGTTACTGCTGTTGACCCTTCCTACACCTACGTATCGCTCTCCGATGTGTTGCATTGTAATTCTTAATATGTGCGTTCACAAAGTTTCCAAGATGGAGAAGGGCCATACCTGCTCCTTCCTATAAAGTTTTGTATATTTTTCTAGAAAACATGGAACTCGCACATACAGAAGACCACATGGAATCCCTTTGAAACTGTTTTAGGGTATACTTTTCTTATATTTTGATACACTGTGTCATTACACTATATTGCATCGTTCTTATAAGTTCAATGCGTTTTTCATACAGACATGATGAGGGAAACCAGCTGTGTTTTTCCGAAACGTAATAGATTTGAATTTTTTCAAATAAGTTTTAACTATTGATCTGGAAGATTTTAGGAAAATATTAGGCTCTTTCCTTAATTTCTAAAGAATGAACTAAAAAAATGTGAAGAACTCTTTAAAAAATAATAAAAGTTGTCATCAACAAAGGGGGGGGGGGAGGCTTAACTGGGTTCGATATCGGTCACTTCCGAAATTTTCGTTGGATCTATACTCTTGTCATTCATAATAAAATATTATCTTTTTTTCCATGATAGAACAATTAAACAATAATATTAATTCAGATTATTAATAATGAAAGACGAATTCGTGTGAAATTAATTTCGTTATATTAATAAAAATTCTGATGAAGAAATATTATCCTTTGCTATAAAT
>JAABKJ010001111.1:13257-31612 GCA_011634705.1 Andricus grossulariae | reverse complement strand
CGACCACACTGTACAAATAGTATGGAATAACTCAGTCAAACCTATTTTTTCTTTAAGGAACTGAACATTCCCGGACCATGAGAAAAATTCAAGGAATTTTCCACGTTTTTCCAGGTGAAAAATATCAAGGAATTTTCCAGGTTTTCAAGGATTTCCAGGACTATAGATACCCTGGTTAAATTTGTAATCAAAAAAGTTGAATCCTTAACCAAGACAGATTAATTTTCTAATCAAGAAGATAAATTTTCAACCAAAAAGTTGAATTTTCAACTTATAAAGGATCAATTTTCCACCAGAAACGAATTAGTTAAATGTTATATGTTTATAAGGGCAATTCACGACTCGTCCACATATCTGTTTCGGGACGAGATATTCACACAGTCTGACCCTTCCGCACACCCGTGGCGACGGTAGACACCTAAGCGTAGTAAATTTTAGTAAATTTTTTTAAATTTTATAAACAAAAGTTTTTGAAGAAATGGATTAAGATATATGCTATGCAAATAATGAAAAATTAAAAAAAAAATTCACTTTTAGAATATAATATTCTTCTCATTTAAAAATCCCAAAGTAAAAAATGTCAATCCTAATGGAAATCAAAAGATACTCGTATTCTCCGATTTTGAAACATTTAGAGTTGTTTTCTTCTTGTCTAAAATAACGTTTTCACACTATTATAATTTTTAAGTGAAAGATTGTTTTTTTTTCACCCCACGCCAATTTTTATGTCGAAAAGAATGTTTGGTTAATAGTCCAATATCTGAACAGTATACAGTACCAACATTTCCCTCTTCCATTCCGCCAGTCCAATTTCATTTACTTCATGGCCAAAACGTGCGTAAGTATCGTCCTGAAGTAGGTATGAGGACCAGTCGTGGATTTCCCGTTTATACAAATGTCTAGAAAGTTCCTAGCATTATCGGAAAGGGAATCCCCCTCCCCCTCCACTGAATTGTGAGATTTCTCATTCATATAATGGGACTACGACAATAACGCAATGCGTCATGTTTCATTCTACAAATTCCACAATCCTCATCAGATGATATAGAAATTCTATATGAGGTAAAATCAAAAAATATTTATAAATCATTCCAATTGAATAATATTTTTATACTTTAAGCTCAGGTTTGACTCAAAAGTGTAGTCCACGACTCGTCCTCATCCCCGTGGTGACGAGAGGCAGCCCCCCCCCTCCCCCAGCATCAGCGCACTGTTACCCCTCTAGCCTTTTACTTACTCGGGAAACGATGTCACTTTGTACAATTTTAACATCTTTTGTGAAAAAAATACTTTACGTAAAATGTTAAGACTCACATAAGACGGTCTCTTCAAAAAAAGATTATTATAAACTCATGGCATAAATTACTTCATGAATATAGGTTTTTCCGATGTAGGAAAAGAATAATGGGGTAACAGTGGACCGGTGCTTCGTCACAACGGGCGGGGGGTCACAAGGGCCAAAACGTGCGTACGATTTCGTCCTGAAGTAGGTATGAGGACGAGTCGTGAACTGTCCGTTTATAAAAATGTCTAGTAAGTTCCTAGTATGATCAGAAGGGGCACTCCCCCCATCTAATTGAATTGGGATATTTGTCATCGATACGGAAAAGTTTGTTATTTTCTCTTCCGAGTAATCCTCGTCGAGCTTTCCAATCCCCTTTTTCTTCTACTTTATTCAATTCTTTTTTCTTTTCAGAAATTCTACGGGATATTCGAACTCATTGTATCCATAGACAGGCCAGATCCGATTGGGGTTACGGTTCGGAATTGACGGGGAGTGTTTCTCACCCAATGGTAAATAAGTGAGTAGGATTAGGCCAAACACGTGTGTTCCCGCTGGACAAATCTCGAATCAACAGCTTTTGGTTCGAAGCGCAAAATCCGAGATCGAGACTCGGCAAAAGCTGGTAGAATTTAAAATATTTAGCGTAGCGCTTGATTCCTCAGAAAAGGGGATTTTTCTAAACTGATGTTTTCCTGGATACTTGACGATTAGCTTTTTTCAAATCAATCATCAATTCTTAAACAGGGTTTTCAACCAAATTAATTTTCAACCAGAGCGTTGCATTTAGAACCAAGTAGTTGATTTTTCAATAAAAAAAGACGAATTAAAAAAAAGTTGTTCTTAACCAAATAAGTGAATTTCCGAGGAAAAAGACGATTTTTTTAGAAGACAGTTATGATTTTCAATAAAAAAGTTCATTTTAAATGAAAAAAGATGAATTTTCAACCAGAAAGGATGACTTTTCTTCCATAAAAGATGAATTTTCAACCCAAAAGAACGAATTTTCTATCCAAAAAGAATGTTCAACAAAATAATTTAATTTTTAACCAAATAGTTCAATTTCCAACCTACAAAGGCAAATGTTCCACTAAATGGTGAAATTTTTTAACCAAAAAATAATAATTCAACCATAAACAGTTGGATTTTCAACCAAATAATTGAATTTTCGAAGCAAAAAGACGAATGTTTTGGAACACAGTAGAATTATTAACCTAAAAAGGGAAATTTTCGAAAAAAGAGATAATTATTAACCAATAAAGATGAATTTTCAGCCAAATAATTGCATTTACAACCAAATAATTAAACTTTCAAGGAAAAGGGACGAATTTTCAACAAAATAGTGAAATTTTCAACCAAATAGTCGAATTTAAAAAAAAGAAAGATATTATTTCACAGTTGAATTTTCGATATACAGAAATTCACTTTCAACCAAATAATTGAATTTTAAACCAAATGATGGAATTTTTAAACAAAAAAGATTAACCTTTAATCAAAAATATTTGTATTTTTAATCAAATAGTTCAATTTTTATACCCAAAGGACGAATGTTTTAGAAGCCAGTCGAATTTTCAATTCAAAAGGACGAATTTTCTATCGAAAACCAAAAAAATAAATTCTGAATTAGAAATGTACACAATAGTTGATATTTTAACCAAAAAAAATTTAATTTTAAATCAAAAACTGTTAAATTCAACAAAAATTTCAATAAAATGGGTGAATCCTCAACCAAAACCGATTGATTTTTAATCAAATAGTTCAATGTTTATCCAAAAAACATCAAATTTCTACCAAAAGAGATGAATTTTCAAACCAAAAAGACGAATTTTCGACAAGAGTATTTACGACCAAATAGTTGAAATTTCAACAAAAAGAGACGAATTTTTAACAAAATGATTAAATTTGTAACAATATAGTTGAACTTTCAATCGAAAAAGACGAATTTTATAGGAGACAGTTGATCATTCATCATTTTATTTGAGAACCCTTTTTTTGTTCAATATGTAAATATTTTATTGCAAATTATTATTTATTTGGTTGAACATTCATTTCCTTTAACTGGAAATTTAACTATTTCATGTTTGGTTGAAAAGTTATCTTCTTCAGCTGAAAATTCAACTATTTGGTTGAAAATTTAACTATTAGGTTTTTAAAAATTTCTTTCAAGAATAATATTTTTTGGTAGGAAATTATTCTTCTTAGTTAAAAACACATCTTCTTAATTGAAAATTCATATCTTTGGTTCGAATCTATTTTTTTTTTATTAAAAATTAATTTTTTTGAATGAAAATGTAACTAACCTTGTTGAAAATATGTCTGACTTTGAAGAAAATTTGTCTGTTGGGTTGAAAATTCAACTATTTGGTTATACATTTTTTTCTTAGTTGAAGATTTATCATTTTGGTTTAAGCATTTAAGCAATAAAAATTTAGAAAAAGGGGGAATTTCTTAAAAACAGAGAAAAAAAACTATTTGGTAGCAAATTTAACTATAATGCTGAAAATTCGTTTTCTTTTTTTGTAGAAAATTAATTTTTTTACTGAAAATCTAACTATTATATTTTTTGTTGAAAATCTACCTTTTTTAGTCGAAAATGCAATTACTTAGTTGAAAGTTGAACTGCTGTGTTAAACATTCTGTTTTCTGGTTTAAGATTCTTGATTTTAGCTTATTTTAGCTTAATTTAATTCAATTTTAGTTAAAACTATTTTCTTGAAAATACATTTTTTTGGTTCAAAATTAATTTTTCAACTGAAAATTTAATTGGTTGATAATTAATATTCTTGCTTGAAAAATTTATCTCTTTAGTTAAAAATTAAACTACTTTTTTGAAAAGTGATTTTTTTTTCGGTAGAATATGGATTTTCTAACTGAAAATTTAACTATTTTAGTTCGAGATTCATCATTAAGGTTGAAAATTCATCTCTTTGGATGCAAATTTAACTGTTTTGTTGAAAATTCGTTTTCTTTTTAGTTGAAATTAAACTTTTGCAATAAAAATTGAAGTATTCCATTTTTGGTAGAAAATCGATATTTTTTAGTTGAAAACTCAGCTAAATGGTTAAAAATTCCTTTTTTTGGTTGAAGATTCATTATTTTAGTTTGAGCATTTAAACGAAAAAAAAAAACAAGAAAAGGGGGAAGTTTCTTAAAAACAGAAAAGAAACAAATTCTTTAAAATGATTTAAAGAGTTCCGAGAGTCTAGAGGATTTTTTAAAATTGAAAATTAAAGAAAATTCCCGGTTGTTTCCTGGTCCAGTGGCCACTGGCCTTCCTGCTAAAGGAAAAATGGAGAAACACTATTGCAAATGTTCGGAAAATTCCAACACTTTTAGGATACTAAAGTAACGGGTATTTACGAAATTAGGTTGCTAAAAACGAAATTCAGTCACTTTTATAGTAAATTTACTAAATTTTTATTAACATTCAGAAACGGTATCTGAAATTTACAAATAGTTTCTTAAAATTCCTAGATGGTATCAGAAATATAAGTTATGGTGACCGAAAGACCGCTTTTCGATCGCGTTCGAAATGGACAAACATGGTTGTTGTGGTCATGGGCGGCAATGCACTGCAAAAGGTTCTGTTTAATTATATCGAATCTGTAAATCTATTTTTTCCGATATTGAATGATCTCAAGCGTGAAAAGGATTCGAAATTTGCAAGAGAAGAAGAAACTGAAAATAGTGCTCAAATTTATGCACTGCGCACTCCTCGCTTCTCGATCGCGTTCGAAACGGGCAAAGCAATGTTAGATGTGATCATGGGCGGCAATGTACTGCAAAAGTTTGTGTTGAATTATAACGATGCAGTAAACCTATTTTTTCCGATATTAAATGATCTCAAGTGTGAAAAGGATTCGAAATTTGCAAGGGAAGATGAAACTGAAAATAGTGCTCAAATTTATGTACTGCGTACTCCTCGCTTCTCAATCGCACTCGAAATGGGCAAAACAATGGTGGTTGTGGTCATGGGCGACAATGCACTTCAAAACGTTTTGTTGAATTATAACGATGCAGTAAACCTATTTTTTCCGATATTGAATGATCTCAAGTGTGAAAAAGATTCAAAATTTGCAAGGGAAGATGAAACTGAAAATAGTGCTCAAATTTATGTACTGCGCACTCCTCGCTTCTCGATCGCACTCGAAATGGGCAAAGCAATGGTGGTTGTGGTCATGGGCGGCAATGCACTGCAAAACGTTTTGTTGAATTATAACGGTGCAGTAAACCTATTTTTTCGATATTGAATGATCTCAAGTGTGAAAAGGATTCGAAATTTGCAAGGGAAGAAGAAACTGAAAATAGTACTCAAATTTATGTACTGCGCACTCCTCGCTTCTCGATTGCGTTCGAAATGGGCAAAGCAATGGTGGTTGTGGTCATGGGCGGCAATACACTGCAAAACGGTTTGTTGAATTATAACGATGCAGTAAACCTTTTCTTTCGATATTAAATGATCTCAAGCGTGAAAAGGATTCTAAATTTGCGAAAGATGAAGAAACTGAATATAGGGATCAAATTTATGTACTGCGCACTCCTCGCTTCTCGATCGCGTTCGAAACGGGCAAAGCAATGATGGTTGTGATCATGGGCGGCAATGCACTGCAAAATGTTTTGCTGTATTATAACAATGCAGTAAACCTATTTTTTCGATATTGAATGATCTCAAGCGTGAAAAGGATTCTAAATTTGCAAAAGAAGAAGAAACTGAATATAGTGATCAAAATGTACTGCGCACTCCTCGCTTCTCGACCGCGTTCGAAATGAACAAACATGGTTGTTGTGGTCATGGGCGGCAATGCACTGCAAAATGTTTTGATTTTTAATTATAACGATGCAGTAAACCTATTTTTCCAATATTGAATGATCTCACGTGTGCAAAGGATTCGAAATTTGCAAGAAAGGAAGAAACTGAAAAAAGTGCTGAAATTTCTGTTCCTATTTAGGAAAATTTAGGAACGCTTTCTGTAAAAAGCTTCAGTGACGCGTCTCTGAAAATGCCTACAGACATTTCTAACACTGAAGACTTTAAAATGATTAAAAATAGAGGAAATGCCATTACCCCCAAAAACATACTAGACGAACTTGGCATATTGAAAAAGTGGAATTTTCGGTTGTTTATTTAAAGATTCTGGGAAAGTGAAATACTTGAGTATTAATAAAGCGAGACTCGTGTTCCATGCTAAATCAGTATCGTCTGGCAGGGGTCAAAAATGATTTAGAACTGTAGACAGGTTTCGCCAGTTGCGATGGGAAGAATTAACTGCCACAAGCCGTCTTCCTCTTAATATAAATCCGCTCATTAAGCCTCCTTATCAATTAATCTCCTCAGTCAAGACCGATCTGAATTTTGTGAAAATAATTTCTTGTGAAACTTGACAACTGTTCTTTGTAAAATTAGTTAAAATTAATTAATCTTAATTTACGGACATCAAATATTGTTTATTTGGGGCCGTTCAAAATTTACGTCACACTGCCAGGGAATGGGGGGGGGGGGCACAAAATGGGACAAGGACTTTGGGAATTAAAAATTTGAATTTTAATTTTTTTAAATGCTTGAAAAGATCAAAATTAGGTGTTTAAAGAATTCCTGTTTTCCTCTTGTTTTCAAGAAATTTACCTTTTTTCTCTTTTTCCGCCTAAACGCGAACTAAATTCTACTATTTGGTTGGAGATGAAACTATTTTGTTGAAAATTCGTTTTTTAATTGAAAATTGATTCATCTTTTTTGGATGAAAATTCAACTACTTGGGTCGAAAGTTGAACTACTTCGCTGAAAGTTAAGCTACTTTGTTAAACATTCGTTTTATTGTTGAAGATTTAACTCTTTTTTTAAATATTCGTTCTTTTAGTTGAAAATTATTATTATTTTTTTAAATAAAAATGTAATCAAACCATGTTTGGTTGAAAGTTGATCGTTTTTAGGTTGAAAATTTAATTACTTGGTTGAAATTAGAACTACTTTGTTGAAAGCTGAACTAAACGTACTTTGTTAAAAATTCATTTTATTGTTTGAAGATGTAATTATTTTGTTGAAAATTCGTTTTTTAGTTAAAAATTACTTTTTTCAATTGAAAATTTAACTATCCTATTTTCGATTAAAAATTGATCAGTTTTTAGTGGAAAATTTGACTATAAAATATTTTATTGAGAATAAATCTTTTTTGATTGACAATTCAACTTTTTGGTGAAAAATTAATTTTTTTGTTGAATATTCATATTTTTGGGTTCAAAATTCAACTGTGTTTTAAAGAATTCGACTTTTTGGTTTGAAAATGAAACACTTTGGTTAACATTTTTTCTTCTTGACTGAAAATTCCACTATTTTGTTGAAAATTCGTCTTTTTGGTTTAAAAATTAATCTTTTTTTGGTAGAAATTTGGTTGTTTATTAGTTAAAATTGCAACTGTTTGGTTAAAAGTAAAACTATTTTGGTTGAAGATTAAGCTATTTTATTGAAAATTCGTCTTTTTTTGTTGAATTCAACTGTCTTTGTTTAAAAATTAAAATCATATTTTATTGAATTTGGTTGCACTTGTTTATTATTTTTTAAATATTTTTTTTATGATTCATAATTTCAGTTAAAAATTCAACTATTTTGTTGAAAATTTTATTATTCTGTTGAAAATTCAATTAATTTATGAAAAATTTTAATATTTTGTTGAAAAATTGTTTTTTGGATAAAACATTCGTCCTTTTGAGTTGAAAATTCAACTGTTTTTGTTTGAAGTTTAATATTTCTTGTTTAAAAATTCGACTACTTGGTTAAAAATTCATCTTTGTAGGTTGAAAATTTAACTGTTTGCTTGAAAATACATCTTTTTCGGTAGAAAAGTTCTTGGTAGAAAATTCAACTGTCTTCTAAAAATTCATCTTTTTGACTTGAAGTCTTAAATATTTGGTTAAAAATGCAACTGTTTGTTTGTGGTTGAAAATATTCTTTTTTGTTTCAAAATTCAACCATTTGGTTGCAAATTCATCTCTTTAGGTTAAAATTTCAACCATTTGGTTGAAAATACGTATTTTAAGGTTGAAAATTCAATTATTTTGTCCAAAATTCTTCTCTTTTGCTAAAATGTTTAAATATTTGGTTGTAATGAAAGTCAATTGGGTTTTATAACTTTCGAATTTTTAACTTGAAAAATTAACTCTTTTGTTGAAAATTCATGTGTTTTGGGAGAATTTTGGGCTGTGAAGAAATAAAATGATAGAAATGGAATGAAAGAAATTACATAAAAGAAATTAAATGAAAGAAATGAAATATAAAAAAATACAGAAATCAAATGAAGGAAATGAAATAAATTAAATTGAATTAAATTAATGAAAGAAATGCAATAAAATAACTGAAATGAAATAAGTGAAATGAAAGCAATAAAATAAAAGAAATTGAATGAAAGAAATTAAATTAAATTAAAGAAATTAAATTAAACAAGTAAAATGAAGTTGAAGAAATAAAAGAAATTAAATGAAATGAAAGAAATGAAATGAAAGAAGTGAAAGAAATAAAGTTAAATTAATGAAATTAAAGCAATGCAATGAAAGAAATTATATGAAATAACTAAAATGAAAAAGATTACATGAAAGAAATGAAATGAAAGAAATGAAGTTAAAGAAATTAAAGAAATTAAATTGAATTAAATTAATGAAACAAATGCAATAAAATAACTGAAATAAAAGAAATGAGATAAAAGAAATTGAATAAAAGAAATAAGAAGAAAGAAATGAAATGAAATTGAATTAAATTAATTAAAGAAATGCAATAAAATAACTGAAATGAAATAAATTAAATTAAAGAAATTAAATAAAAGAAATGAAATGAAATAAATAAATAAAATGAAAGAGATTACATGAAAGAAATGAAATGAAAGAAATGAAATGAAATGAAATAAGTGAAATGAAAGAAATCAAATGAAAGAAATGAAAGAAATTAAATTAAGTTGAAGAAATTAAAGAAATTAAATGAAACAAGTGAAATGAAGTTGAAGAAATAAAAGAAATAAAATGAAAAAGATTACATGAAAGAAATGAATTGAAAGAAATGAAATTAAAGAAATGAAGTTAAAGAAATTAAATTGAACTAAATTAATGAAAGAAATGCAATAAAATAACTGAAATAAAAGAAATGAGATAAAAGAAATTAAATCAAAGAAATGAAATGAAAGAAATGAAGTAAAAGAAATTAAAGAAATGAAAGAAATAAGAAGAAAGAAATGAAATGAAAGAAATTAAATAAAATAAATTATATAAATGAAATTAAAGAAATTAAAGTAATACAATGAAAGAAATTGAATGAAATAAATAAAATGAAAGATATTACATGAAAGGAATGAAGTGAAAGAAATGAAATGAAAGAAATGAAGTTAAAGAAATTAAAGAAATCAAATAAAAGAAATCAAATGAAGGAAATAAAAACAATTAAATTGAATTAAATTAATGAAAGAAATGCAATAAAATAACCGAAATGAAAGAAGTGAAATGAAAGAAATGAAATTTAAAAAATTAAATGAGGGAAATTAAAGAAATTAAATTAAATTGAAGAAATGAAATAAATGAAATGAAATAAGTGAAATGAAGTTAAATTAATGAAATTAAAGCCATGCAATGAAAGAAATTATATGAAATAAATAAAATAAATAAAATGAAAAAGATTACATGAAAGAAATGAAGTTAAAGAAATGAAAGAAATTAAATTGAAGAAATTAAAGAAATCAAATGAAAGAAACGAAGTTAAAGAAATCAAAGAAAGAAATGAAATGAAAGAAATCAAAATGAAAGAAATTAAACTGAATTAAGTTAATAAAAGAAATGCAATAAAATAACTGAAATGAAAGAAATGAAATTAAAGAAATTAAATGAAATAAATTTAAAAAATTAGCTTAAATTGAAGAAATTAAATAAATGAAATGAAGCTAAAGAAATAAAATGAATTTAAAGAAATGAAAGAAATGAAAAAAAAGAAATTAAATGAAAGAAGTGAAGTTAAATTGATGAAATTAAAGCAATGCAGTGAAAGAAATTAAATAAAATAAAATAAATAAAATGAAAGAGATTACATGAAATAAATGAAATGAAAGAAATCAAGTTAAAGAAATTAAATAATTCAAATGAAAGAAATAAAACAAAATAAATTGAATTAAATTAATGAAAGTAATGCAATAAAATAAATGAAATGAAAGAAGTGAAATGAACGAAATGAAATGAAAGAAATTAAATAAAAAAAATAAAAGAAATTAAATAAAAGAAATGAAAGAAATTAAATTAAATTTAAGAAATTTAAGAAATGATGTTAAAGAAATGAAAGAAATGAAAGAAATTAAATTTAAGAAATTTAAGAAATTAAATGAAAGAAATGAAGTTAAAGAAATGAAACAAATAAAAAGAAAGAAATGCAATGAAAGAAATGCAGTGAAATGAAATGAAATTAAAGAAATAAAATAAATTAAATATAATAAATGAAAGAAATGAAGTTAAATTAATTAAATTAAAGCAATGCAATCAAAGACATTATATGAAATAAATAAAATGAAAAAGATTACATGAAAGAAATAAAGTGAGAGAAATGAAATGAAAGAAATTAAATTGAATTAAATTAATGAAAGAAATGCAATAAAAATAACTGACATGAAAGAAGTGAAATGGAAGAAATGAAATGAAATAAATTAAATAAAAGAAATTAAATGAAACAAATTAATGAAATTAAATTAAATTAAATTGAAGAAATTAAATAAATGAAAGAAGTGAAATGAAGCTAAAGAAATAAAACGAAATTCAAGAAATGAAATGAAAGAAATGATGTTAAATTAAAGAAATTAAAGCAATGCAATGAAAGAAATTAAGTGAATAAAATAAAATAAAAGAGATTACATGAAAGAAATGAAATGAAAGAAATGAAGTTAATAAATGTTAATAAATGAAATGAAGAGAAATAAATAAATTAATTAATTAAATTAAATCGAAGAAAAAGATTTTTATTCAAATGGGAGAGAGGACATTCGTATTTGTAACCTTATCCTGGGGAGGGTTCAAGCTTTGGGCGATGACCTGTGATGAAGAAGGGGGGGGGGGTCCAAATAGCGCAACGTAGTTTTTGAGGGGCCCTAGTTTGAATAATTCTTGACCTCAGTTGGAACACCTTGTCTTTCATGAAAGAAACTACTTTCGAGCATTTCGTACTTCTTTTTTGGAAGATTTATTCGCCTTAGAACTTGAAAAAGTTAATTCTTCCGAAAAAGTTTATGCTTGTTCGGCTGCAGGGTTGGGAATGTTTTTACACTTGTTTCTTGAGCATTCATTCGAGTCACGTTTGCCCCAATGGTCGATCCTGGAATATAACTGCAGCCTTAACAAACTCTTGACGTAAGCTGGCTTTCCAACTAACAATAGTCGTTAAGAAAGTTACTCTGTTTCAGATAAGATGCATGTCAGCGTGATATGCTCCTTGCCCTGGTATTTAACTTCCACGGAATTGAAAACGATACATTTCCTGTTACCAACTTACACGAAAGTGGAAACCAGACTTACTTACAACTCAAGGCGAAACTTCGCTGGTCTGGTGATTTACTTGATCCCTTCTTGAAAGATTCAACTTTGCTATTAGTATATCAAAAAAATTTTATTACGTTCCAGAACCATCCGGAGTTATTTTATGAAAATCTTCCAGGGAAATTCATAAATTGAAAAGACAACAAGACCAGTGGCGTAGCCAGGACTTCACAAAGGGAGGGGTTTGAAAGGCTGACCAGAAAGTACGTTACTACTTACAGGGGAAAATTAGGATCATTTAAGACATGAAATTTATAAACGTCATACTTATCATCCTTGGGGGAAAAATTGATTTAAAGTCATGAAAATGCTTACATATTACGCACATCCATTAAACTTTCCTAACATATTTTCAATTATCCATTAATTAAGATCGCGAAGTAGAATGTAACGATCGAAGTAAAATTAAATTACTTAAATTTTATATAATAATTTTATAATTATAATAGTTACATAATTATAATATTAATTAAATTGATGAAATTAAAAGTGACTATCCAAAATTATTTTCTAAAATCTTCGAGGAAAAGACAAAAACTAAAAAGACAATAGTAAATTTCCAGTTTACCCATTAGGAAAAGGTAGGGAAATGCCTAGGGATGGCATACCGCGGCGTGGCGTAGGACGTGACCATCGAAATTAAATTAAATTCATCCATTTTTATATAATAATTATATGATTATACAATAATTAATTATTTTAATTAATTTAACCGTGACTATCCGGAGTGGTGTAGCGTCCTGACAGGGGCGAAATAAAAAAAAACTACTTTCAAAGTAACTTGCAGAAGAAAATTCTCGACCGCTTTTGTATTTTTCTTTTAGAAAAATTCTTTATTGAATTTGGGGAGACTAAAATAATTTGTTAAGCTATATGAATTTAATTTTCCTAACATTCAGATCTCAGATATATCAAATCTATATATTCACAAAAAGATCATTTTCAACCAAATAGTTTAATTTTCATCCAAAACAGATGAATTTTTAAGGAAAAATGTAATGCATAATTTATATTTTAACCCAAAAAGACTTTAATTTAAAATAAAAAACATCTGAACCCATCCAAACAAGACGATTTTTCAACCAATTGTATTGTTACCCAAAAAAGGTGCATTTTCCAACAAAAAAGTTAATTTGAAACCAAATAGTTGAATTTTCAACTAAATAGATGATTTTTTCAACAAGAATATGAATTTTTCACAAAAAATAACGAATTTGCAGCGAAATAGTTACATTTTTAAACAAAGTGATTAATTATAAACAAAACTGACAAATTTTCTACAATAAAAAAATGAATGATTAATGAAGTAGTTGAACCCTCAACTGAAAAGATGAATTTTCAACCCACAATATTAATTTTCTACAAAAAGACGAATCTTCAACAAAAATAAAATTAAATAAAAAATATATTTCCAACCAAAGAGATGGAATGTAAACTAAAATGATGAATCTTTAATAGAAAAATAAATTTTCAAAAAATATCTTTAATTTCTCATAAAAAAATGTAATAGTTTTTCTATGAAGCAGATTAATTTTCTACCAAAAAAGACGGATTTTTAACAAAACAGTTGAATCATCAATCAAACGAGATTAATTTTCAACCAAATAGTTGCATTTTTAATAAAAAGCATTCAATTATTCCTAAAATAAAAAAATAAAATCTTTTAAAATTAAAAAAATGCCTAAAAATCTTGCAGATTTTTTTCGAAATTTTTCGAATTATTTGAAAATTTTTGAAATTTTTCAAAATTAATTAGAAAAATAAAAAATCATTGATTTTTTTTTAAATGTTACCAGGAATTCCTAGGAATTTTCTTTATTATCTGAATACCTTTCAAAATCCTTGAAAAGTTTTAAAACTTTATTTCGAAATCTTCAAAAATCTACGTTCTAAATTTTTTGAAATCTTTTCAAATCATTTTTTTTTTAATTTTTTCAAAACTTCTAAATACCTTTAAAATTATTTGAAATTTTCGTAAAATGTTTAAAAAATCTTTTAAAGTTAAAAAAATTTCCTTCAAATCTTCCAGGGTTTTTCGCATTTTAGAAATCATTTGAAATGTTATGTTTTTTAAATAAAAAATCATTTGAAATTTACCCAGGAGTTTTACTAAAATTTTGTATTATCTTAAAATCTGCGAAAATTCTTCAATAGCTTATTTTTTCGAAATTTTCAAAAATGTACTATTTAAAAGTTTTTGAAATCTTCTCAAGATTGAAATTATTTTTAGCATCATTCAGGATATTTATTTATATAATATGTAATTATAAAATAAAGAAGTAATTTCGAATAACAAATTTCAATTACTCAAAATATTTGGTAACATAATTTGAGGAGATTTAATAGAAAAGAAATAGACAAATTTACAAGGTTTCAAAAAATGGGGGAGGGGGCACCACAAATGACATGTATAAGGGGGTATGTTTCCTTAAACCAACATTACAACAATATTCAGAAAATACATTTTAACTCACGGTTGTTTGCTTAATTTTCTTAGTGGTTGATAAACACTTACCTGAAACAGGGAAAAGTTTTAATTAGTTTTAGTTATACAATCCGAGATTTTTTTAGTGAGAAATGGAGCTATTGTTAACTGGTAATTTAAAAAAACTAGAAACGCTTTGTGAAATATTATAAAATTGTCTAGGTTCTTTCTAGAAGATTTCAGAATATTCTAGAACCTTCAAAACTTTCTAAAATCTTTTAAAATTTTCTACAAATTTCAAGGTAATTTGAAAAACCTACGAACTTATAGAACTTCCCACAATCTACCCTAGAAAATTAAAAATCTTTAAAGAAACCACACCTTACTTTTTAGAAAGATCTGTAACCTTCTAAGATTATCAACGCATCTTCGGAACAATCTAAAAGCTTCTAGAATTTTGTGGAACGTTCTAGATCTTTCAAAAATCCTATAGAAGTTTTTAAATCTTCTCATAAACATCCGAGACCTTTAAAAAAACTTCTAGGAACATTTTCATTACCATGTTTTTCCATAAACCATGTAGCCTGTTCTTCTTTTGTTTGAATAAAGACGAAAAGACAATTGCCGTTAAGTGATAAAGGACACAACGTTATAAACAAAAGAAAAACAGGCTACGTGGTTTATGGACGCTCCCTAACTATCTTTACTGAACAAATGCACTCGAACTCCAAAGATACGAGAAGCTCGGGAATCGGAAACTCCAAAGATACGAACATGAAAGGGGTAACCTGTATCATCCCTAAATGACCTTTACACCCCAGGGATATGAGTTTGCGGCAATAAAATAGAGGTATAGAACGAAGAATTTCTCGCAATAGTGTTACATTTCCGGTGTTAAAAAGGGAGCTTCTATTCAAAAAATTCAAGTTAAGCGTCGAACAAGTCTCAAGAATAAAGGCCAAGGTCAAAGTCAAGGTCACTATCGTATGCCTCCCTGCAAACACTACAACTTTTGTCTTGATTTTTTTAGCATAAAACGCTTTTCTGAAAAATTATTGAGGTGCGACTTTAAAAATAAAACTCTCTATATAATATAAATAGCTACATTTATGGCTGTGATTGTGGTCTGCACCATGATTGAAACTATGATTGTTACGGTGACATATAGCGCATAAATTCAACCAGCAATAACCTAGTGCGCACGTCTACAGACCATCATAACCCACTGCGCAAGTCTACAGCACATCACGATCCACTGCGCATGCCTACGAGCCACCATGACCAACTGCACGTGCCGACGACCTGCCAAGGATTACTGCGCATATATTTTTGGCTTAACTGGAGCTAATCTCCTTAGGTATCTAGAGAGAAAAATGTCATACACTCTAAAAATTGGCCCTTTTCGAATCCACACAAAGTGATATTTGAACCCCAATTACACCACGAAAACCTCATTTTTTACAGTTGTGGTCATCCAGACTATTGATCACCATGAAGTAAACAGCATTTTTCCTCAATTACAAACAAATAAGCCAAAAGCCAATTTCTGCACAAATTCTGCAAGGTTCTTTCGACATTCACATTGCACGAGTAGGAGTGTACTATATTTGCACGTGCAAAGATTTTATACTACAATTGTGCACGTTTATGTAGTTTGAAAAAAAAATTTTAATTACATGTTCACGTGCACAGATGGAGCACTCTAAATGTGTTTATGTAGAGATAGTATACGTATTCGTTACACGGCGCAGGATTGGAATTGTTTTATTTGCCCACGTATAGAGTTAATAGTGTACTATATGTGCGTTTCTGAATAATTTAAGGAAAGTTGGGCAGAAACTTGCAGCTGAGACAGAATGTAGATTGAGTAGCTCAAAATATGATTGCGTATAGTTTTTAACACTTGACTTAAAATTTTAGATATATTATTATATTTACCAATAGAATTGAGAGTCACGGTCAAGGATAAGATTACTGTTGGAAGAATCGTCATCTTTTTTTATCACAGTAAAAATTGAATATTGTTTTAATAAAGAATTTGATTCTCAATGAAACTAAGGAATATTCTAGTGCTTCATGAGGTTATATAATAAATACATCCGATAGCTGTTATCTGTATATCATAAACGTAAAGCTTGCTTTCTGAAATATTTACATTTCATTCGTATGAGTTTTAAAAAAATATCGCGGCTTACTATGTGGGCCATTCCACGTCAGGATTATCGGAATCTGCAAGTGGTATTTTGATTTCGATAAAACCCAGTGAAATTATAGTGCTATACAAGAGATATTTTGTGCCTAAAGTATTTTCGCAAATTTGTAAAATTTTGGTAGTTACGTCATATTGAATTTTTGGGTGGACATGTTGAAATTTGAATGTATAAGAGATGAATTATACAATTTCATCTACAAGACTTTAACTAAAAAACTATGAAATTTTGCCTGTAAGAAAGTCCAAACAAATTTTTTATTCAATATTTCGGCATGAATGTTACTTACTTTTATCGACAAACTCATACATGGGCACATAATATGTCTCCCGGTATTATTTAATAACTTTTGAAACAAATTAGGTCAACAAATTCCCATTAAGAACATTTGAAGTCCGAAAAAAAAATTTAATCGCTCTTATTGTTTCTAATTTATGTTTCCTGTGAGATTGATAAGAATTCAGTAAGGAAAATTTCTCATTGAGTTTTATTTGGTAATTTTATCAACAAATTTCATGAACAATTGTCAGCCAGTGTTAGTAGTGACATGATTTTGTGCCTGTATATGTCTATCGTAATCATTTATCAATATAATTTGTTTTTCAATTTGGTCAACAATATCAAATGATATATGTTCAACACTAAAATTTTACTGGCAATATAATATAGGGGCAATTGGGAGATGCAATTTTTTTCAAATTCAAATGTCCATACTGGGAATTTCTTCACGTAATTTGTTTCTGAAATTAACAAATAATATCAAGAGATATATTATTGTAATCAAGTATCGCTGTCCATAGGAGTAAGTAATATTAATGCCGAAATATCCCTTCAAATGAGCAATATATAATTTTCAGTGTTTCGTAATAAAACTTGTTCATAACGATTGCTATTATAATTGAAAGTTTTTTTTTGAAGCTCTACTGTTTATTTTAAGGATTCCTAATATCAATGTGCGCCACCCCCTTTTTACAGAAGATTTATATTTTTTACTTAATATATCTACAATATATACATTATTTTCACTTTGAAGGATATCTCGAAAGCTTTTGTACCTTACATTGGAGTTTTAAAATCTTCAATTAGTTTCCGAATCTATATAATAAATCAACTTTCCTGCTGTAAGAAGATTTACAAATATTTTTAGGGATATCATGAGAATTCAAGGAAAACCTAAAATCTTTAAGTGTTTTAAGCATTTCCAAAGGCTAATGAGTGGCCTAACAGGTTTCAAATCATTTCAAGAATCTGCAGAAATTATGTAGTACACTTTAACGGAGAATCTCAGCTTTATTCAAGGGATTTTGTAACATTTTAAAGGACTTAAAAAAGTTTCATCAGATTTAAAGAGATTTTCATGAATTTCGAGGAAATAAAAAACAATTTTTGTGGCTCACAATGAAATTTGAAGGATTTCCAGGGATATAAATCAATTTATAAATATTTCAAATGAAATCACGGGATTTTAATTAAAGTGATACCAGAGTATCTTCACGAATTTTCACGGATGTAAGGGAGTTTTAAAGCGATGTCGAAGCTTCGAAGAGATTTCATCAAATTCTTCAACATTTTGCGGGATTTCATGTGTTTGAAACGATTTAAAAAATATTAAAAGAATTTCCATGAATTTCAGTGCGATTTTTAAAATTTCAAGCGATTGAAAGTTTTTGAAAAGATTTCAAGAAAACACAAAGGGTGTTTGGGGATTTTCACATTTTTTTAAGAAATTCACGGGAATTACAGGCAGATCAGTCGTATGTAAAATAATTGAAGAGATACAGTATCTATGTGATTTAGAGAATGTTCAGGAATTTTTACATAGTCTACAAAATTTTCAAAAATGTACAAATTAAAAAAAAATTCACGTGTATTCAAAGGATTGCGGAGATTTCC
>JAABKJ010001110.1:0-31614 GCA_011634705.1 Andricus grossulariae | reverse complement strand
AAGTATTGCCATTAATGTTGAAAACTTTATATTTCTGCCAGCGAATCTTCCATTCTTTCGTTGTCAAAACTGTTTTCAGCATAATTTTTCTTTTACAACGTCAATTTTCAACCTTTTAGTAAGTAACACTATCTCATTATTAAAATAGATTCATTTAATGCAAATTAGAATTGAAATTGTTAAATAATAGCGATGTTATAAGCAAAGTCGCCCTTGCCTTACCGGTCGGCATTGCCCCTCCGTACCCTACCCTGTAAAACAGACTTAAGGGGGTGATCTTTAAAAAATAAGTTTTGATTCGTATTCTATCTCTAATTTGAAGAGAAATGTAGAGTTTCAAGTCGATTCACATAAGATAGACGATTCTGAATAAGAGGTGCGAAACCTTCTTTTCTTCTTGTTAGTGATTTTAGAGTGGATAGTTTCGGATTAAAAAAAAAAAAAAAAAATTAGTGGATGAATCTATTTCAAGGATTTCAAGGAATTTTCACATGATTCAAAATAAAGAAAGGTATTTACCAAGTTTTCAAAAGAACTGACGGAATTTCAAAAAAGTGCCAAGATTTCCAGGATCCCGCCACCCTTCACCCCACAAAATAGCCTTATGTACATAATGGACGCTCCCTAAGTAATATCCGAAGTCATTTCTAAATTTCGTTTCATTAAAAAACAATATTTGCCCAAATTCTCGTGAAGTAATATTGTGAGTAATAAATGCTGCGAGGAATTCTACATTTCACATATATTCCTTTTTATTTAATGATAAATAAAGTAACTTTCTTGTCTGGAAACGGGATGAAAGTTGCTCATTTTTATGATTTCTGTAAACACTCATGATGAGAAATTTCCTCGGAAGCGGAACATGGTAGTTCATGAAAAAGGCTTGTGTGAGAGAGTACATGAAGTGTGTTATGGAAATTCGAAGAGCCTGGAGGCACCTTTATTGCCTCGACGATTTCTTGCCTTGGAATAGAAAGGTAAACAACGCATCCTCTTGTCGAGGAAGACGACATATTACTGACTCCAAACGTTAACTTTAATACATCAAGAAGAGACTTTACGAGCCTTTGATGCCTTTTCTGAATCTTTTATTACTTTCAATTCGACTATTATTACTTACAGGAACCCGAAGTAAACAAAAACAATCATTAAGAAACTTCTTTAATTAAAATTAGTTTCAAAAATTTAACTAGGGTTGTATAATCTGAATTTTAATTTTTAACTACTTTTTAAAATAGATTTTAATCTAGAGGAAGTTTCAAAACTTTGCAAATATATTGCAGGCTAGTATGTGGGAGATATAGCGTTTTTATTGCTAAATATTAACCAAATTTTGTTTATTATTTGAAATTCATTCAGAAGCTATAAATAAAAATGTACCCAAAATGTCTGGTAAGGCATTTGTCTCGAACTACAGATTGAAAATGAAAAATTAAAAATAATATTAACGTCGTAGTTTCATGCCCATGTCAAATATAATTTCGCCCGATGATAACCTTAAAATTGCATTTTTGAGTGACTTATGGAGGGGGAAAGAAAAATAAAAAAACTGGGTTTTCTCGAAAACGACTCAACCGATTCTGATGAACAAAATATATGTTACATAAGTCAATGAGAGTAAATTAGAAAAAATATATGAAAAAATTTCGATGAAAAATATATCCAAAAAAATTTTGTTGAATTTTTCAAAATTTGTTGTTCATGCCATATTTTTGAGGTACACCCATAATTTTGACTGAAAAATATCTTCAGATTATTAGCTTAAAAATATATTTTATGAAAAAAAGTGTCATCAATATCAACGAGACCATTAAAAAAAATTCTGTTGAAAAATACATCTCTTAATTTCCTCGCAGGAAAATCCTTACGTTATCTGCTTTAACATATATTTTTTCCCATTTTTTTGTGGCGGTATATCGTGACTGGAAAAATCACACACGCAGCGCTGTCCAGTGCTAGAAAGGACTGAAATCGTAAAAGAAAAAATTACACAGACTTTCAATTATTTGCTGTTGTGTGAAGCTGAAAAACAGAAGACGATCATATAGACTCTCATTTGTTTCTGTGTTTTATATAAGACATTGCGTGGGTGATGCTTAGGCATCATTTGATTCAAGATTGCAAAACAGTGAAGACAGTAAACGTGTGCTTGTATTGTAATTGTTCACGATATTGTAGCATTCAGTTTAATTAAACTTATTTCATCTTTCATTTGTATGAAGTTGAGAAAAAAAGACGATCCTTTAGATTGTCACTTGTTTCTGAGTTTCACATCAAAAACGTAGGATCGCTTAGAAATTATTTGACTGCGACTTCAAAAAATTGAGAGCAATAAACATGAACGTAAAATGTGCTCGCTGCGACGTGTTTCTAAATAAAACAAAAGAAAAGAAGAAATTGGTAAAAAATATTGATGAAGCAAATGCTTTGTCTCTTTCTCTAAAAAGAACAATATCTGTCGCTGATACTTTGTTTCATAAGTGTCGTCTTTCTATTTATAAGATAGAGAAGCCGGATCAAGATTCTGAACCAGTAACAGAGAAAATTCTTTCCTCTGAATCGACTTCCAAAGATCCAACATTTCATGTTAAATTAAAATTAAAGAAAGCTATCTTTGAGGAAGAATCTGTTGAAATGCCGATTCAGAGGACTGTTTCGACGCATAAATACTGTTGCATTTGTTTTTCCAAGGAAAATCTGACTGTAATTTCAAAATAAGCTCGAATGCAATCATATATTAAAAATAAAATATACATACCAGCTGGAAACCGGTATTGTCGAACTCATCTGATAAAAAATAGAATTTATAACGAAGATCTATTCTATTATATATTCGAAGAAACCGGTGAATTTAGAATATCCGAAAAACAGATCAAAGTTTATACGGGATTAACTTGGGAAAATCTTACAGAGATGAAGGATATGTTGATCTCATTAAGAAATAGTCAGTCCCGTTCAGTGATACAAGCTCTGATTGTATTTATTTTTAAGTTACGCACAGGGAACACCAACGAATTGATAAATTCCATCTTACACTTAGAAAATAAACCATCAGTCTCAGAATATTCAACCAGCATAATCAAATCTTTTGAAAAAGACGTTTTGCTATTTCGTTTTGGCTTGAGTGCCCTTAATAGGGATGATCTTATTAAAAATCATACCACTGAAACAGCAAAAGCATTGTTTGATATTCATAACAAGTTATTCTTAATTTGTGACGGTACATATGCACGACATCAAAAAAGTAATAACAATGAATACCAAAGGAAATCCTTTTCAGGACAGAAAAAAGTTCCGCTGTGTAAACCCTTTACTATCTGTGCAACTGATGGATACGTGTTGGACATGCTTGGTCCATACCTTGCTAACCAAAATGATGCAGTAATTTTGAAAGATATCATACGAGATCCAAATGGTTTATGCAAGCTTCTGAAAGAAGATGATATTTTTGTTCTCGATCGAGGGTTTCGTGATATAATAGATGACTTAGAGAAAAAAAACTTTAAGGTATTAATGCCTGCTTTGAAAGGTCAAAGAAAACAATTGTCGATCGAAGAATCCAATCAATCTCGCTTTGTCACTAAGATTCGCTGGGCAGTAGAATCAGTTCACGGTATGCTCAAACAAAAATATCGTCTTCTCGACCATAAACTCGATAATAAGCTGATACCAAAAGTTGGAATATATTTCAACATTGCGTCGCTTTTAAATAACACTTTTGGAAAAAGGCTACAATCGGATGTAGATACTTTGACGAAATTGTACAGAGAATGCATGCTCAATAAGATACCAAAAACACTTTGGCTATTGAGGCGGAAGAAACGGGATGATTTCGCCGAAAACTTCCTTTCCAAATTGTTATGTGCTATGAAATTTTGGATTTTTCGGAAATGACCGAAAGAGATATGAAGATTCTATTCACTTGATCATACCAACTTTCTCAAGCGGTGTCATATTTAGCAGAAATGCTGGACACAGATGGCAAACTGAACATTGAGTATGCTAAAGATGAGAAAAATGTACTCAAATTAAAAGTGCCATCCAGACATATTTCTCGCACAACATATAGATGTTCTTAAGATACAAACCTCACAGACAGCGTTGGAGTTTCTGGTCTAACAGATTACGCTTGCGAGTGTGCGAATTGTAGTCGAACTGTTGGTTGCTGTTCGCTCATTACTGCTATAGTGTATTATTTATCCCATGCAAGATACCTATCTAGAATTTTCAAAGCAGCTGAAATACTGAGCGATGTATTAAAAAAAATCACTTTACTCCAGTGATTGAAGATGATAGCGAGGAAGATTAAAACCCCAGTGATAAAGAGTTCATGTGAGAGGCGCGAGGGGACTCACAATAATAAAGCACCCCGATTTGTGAGAGGCAAGTGGACTCACATTAAAAAAGCACCCCGATTTGTGAGAGGCGAGGGGACTCACATTAAAAAAGCACCCCGATAAGGAGTTTTAAAACGTACTGCAACCTCCTCGTGGTAAACTCTGGACACTGTGATTTATGTAGGCTAACTGCAGACGTCCTTTGTAGCACAGGCCAGCGCTGCGTGTCTCATTTTTTTCAGTCATGATATACCGCCAGAAAAAAATCGGAAAAAATATATGTTAAAGCTGATAATCAGAAGATAGTTTTTAGAAAAAATTGTAGGTGTATCTACAAAATATGACATACAATTTTTTTTGTTTGAAAAATTCCAAAATTTATTTTTGGTCATTTTTTATCAAAATTTTTTCATTTTTTTTTACATTACTCTCATTGATGTATGTAATATATATTTTTTTCAGCAAAATCGGTTGAGTCGTTTTCGAGAAAAACGACTTTTTTATTTTTCTTTCCCCCTCCATAAGTCACTCCAAAATGCAATTTTAAGGTTATCATTGGGCAAATTTTACTTCACATGGGCATGAAACTATGGTGTAAATTTCAACTTAATATGTGCGGGGGCAGATTTTACATGCTTAACCGGCTAGGCCCTTTAGATGGTCCACAATTTTTTCTTCACAGTCAGGCAGTCCATAATTTTATAGTCTGTTTGAATATCCACAGGGAATTTAGACACACTATCGGTATAGTCAATTCGACACTCCAGAATGTCGAAAAGAATTGGCTGCGTCACGACCTCTACCGAATGTCGAGCGAACACACCCGAAATCCGAAACGCATTTTTGGAGCGACTGATGTTCGGTGTCATGTTTGCGGTGTTATACAATATTCTTAATTAGTTTAAACCACTTGTTAATACTTCAAACATGTATTGAGAGTAAATAAAATGTGAAGAGTGATTTTAATGGTTTCCAGCCGAATTTTAAACGTCAAATTCGATACTTATTTCGAGAAATTAAGGACAAAGGCGCCATTCATTATTCAGTGCGTATTCTCAACATTTTCGACCGATAATGTTCTCAGAATTTCGTAATTCGTCGATAAACTAAAAACAAGACTAGCGAGATTTCTAATACGCATTTATATTGTTTTCCTAATTTTCCAGTGTTAAAAATGTTTTAATTCAGTACCGTGAAGCCTTTTCCTCAGCCTCTCATGCTCAAAGTAATATTTGTCAAAGTTTCTATGCATATGAAATCATGTCTAAGGCATCCTAATCTTCCAGAATAATAAAGATGCTTTCAGAATTGATGGATTTTATATAAATTATCAGGTTTCTCAGGTTTCATTTATAAAATTCAATTTCCGTGTCTCGTCTCTCTTACTCTTATGAATATATATGTAGATAGGAGAAGGATAGCAAATAATAAAGTTGACCCTCTGATTTGTTTAAGTTAACACTCCAAGATAATCAAGCTAAAATTCCTGAGAAAATCAGGGTTAAACCCCAGGATCGCAACTTTACACTGGATAGTGAAGCTAACAGTCACATTTTGACATTCAGCGAATGGTACGCTACACCATCTAAGGGGCTGTTTCATAGTTAAGACTGAAATATAGACAGTCTGACCCTCTAAATGTTCAGGTTGACTAGCCATTTTTCTCCGTTTACCCAGAACGATGCTTCATTGGTGAAGATTACGTTGCTCCACTCCATACCGATATGTGCCGCGGCCCACGCCATTCGTTTTTCCATGTGTTGTTGGCTGAACAGCGGTTTCTGTAGCATGGCTCAGCATCCGAGTCCCGACTCTTGCGAGCCCTACATAAAAGACCTCGAATTATACCTAAATTTGTTTGTATAAAAAAATACATCAAAAAAATTTGTACATCAATTAGATACTCAAAATTCAGTCAAGTATTGTCCTCTAGCAATATCTGCCGAATTTTAATTTTCTCTTCTGACACATGGAAAGGAAGGCCGCTGTGACCAGAAAAATATACCAGAACTGAAAATTGAAATCCGGCAAAATATGCTAAAGGAGAATACGTAACCGTTCAAATAATTTTCTGGAGAAACGAGAAAAAATCTGCTTCGGTCCGGATTTGAACCGAGAACGTCACTATTCACGAGTGAAGCGTTAACCATTTGCGCCACCGGGGTGCCAGCAGATAGTTTCTCGTTTCTCCCATATCCACAGGACGATGCGAGTCTGAATCTTTGTAACCTGTGAAATTTTAGTGATTAATTCTAGTATGAACAAATTCATCGATTCTGAATGTAATTTAATAATTGATGTTATTTTGTCCAACTGTGGATATAGGAAAAACGAGAAACTATATGCTGTAGCCCTTCTAGCGTAATTGGTTAACGCTCCACTTGTGAATAGTTGCGTTCCTGGTTCAAATCTGGGACGTTTTATTAGAACATAGAATCCTAAATTCATTTATTAAATTATTGTTCTGCTTGTAATTCCTACTGGGATAAAATCTTATATTTAAGTAAAATTAATCTGTATACAGGTTACTGAAAGCCGTTTAAAACTAAAATATAATAAAACCCAAAGTAGCTATGTTAATATTGATTTAAATTTATGATTACTAATTATATTGTATAGTACTTAAAGAACGATTGTGGTAATAATAAACGCTAATTAAAATTTAATAAAACGAGATTATACAATTTTCTCAAATATCTTATCATACATATGATTAAACTCTATATTTTTAATAACAATTTAGGAGATTGAAACTCTTCACTAACGGTTTGATATATTTTGACTTCGTGTTTAATATTGCGTTAAATCTAGAAAAGTAGATGACCAAATATAAAGTAATATAAAAATATAAAATCCACATAAAAATGTTGAATAGGTTCGAGGGTAGTCGTAATTACAAAAATGATAGGAAAGAATTTGTTTCGTGGATATTTTTCTACTCAATCATAAATAATTGAAAAATATCGAAAATGCGCTTTAATGTCGTTTGCATACAGAAAAATTTTTCTCTCATATTTTATTATATGGTCTACAAATAAATTTACATCAGGTCCTTATTCATTCTGAAATTATATGGTTGAAAATTGACCCATCTAAAGTAGATTTATATAAAACATTAACTTGGGTAGTCACAGTTTGTTTTGACCTGTGTACACAAAACTTCAAGATTTCCATATTCACACAGAGAAAAAGTTGTGAAACAAAACTATCATCCTCTTGCAAGCAATTGTTTTCAATCGAACCTATATGTTTTTGAGACAAAAAGAATCAATCTCGCGACAAGATGACGTGAAGTTTCTCTCAAGAGGAATATCATTTTGAAGTTTGAAATATCAAACTAAAATTTTCACCACAAAAACTCAAATTTTGGTGATACAGTAAGGTTTTGTAAATTATTTTGGCAAAAAAATTCACCATATTTTTCAAAAATGGAAGAAAGACTATTAAAATGAAGATTTTCAATTGCGGTTGTGGACAAATTGAAAGGTAAGTACTATAATAATATGCCTGAAAAATAATATTATATTATACTTTTGATGCCTATCTGTTAAATATTAATAGAACCTTGAAAAAACAGGAATGGAATTTAAAAAATATTTTCTTGTAATATTATGTTGAAATAATATTAAATATTTTTTTAAACATGTAACTGAACCTGAGGAGTTGTAGGTTTTTGATTTTTAAAAACTAAACTAATTTCAATTGCAGATAATCACATTGATTGGGAGGTATTATCATGTATGACCGTAGATGATTATGCATTGTTCTGTATAGCTCTAAGTAAAGCTATAATATTAAGACTGATTATATGTGTACAAAATGAGAATGAAGAAGAAAATCAGATTTCTAATCATATCTCGGAAAATTCTTGGGTAAGTAAGATATTATCATAGATATTTTAGGTAGAAAAATAAACCTTAAACGTTATATTTAACTAGTATGCATTGAAAACGTTATCAAAATGGGTTTGTATTATATTTTATTAAAAGCTTTTTACTTTTCATTTTGGCAAAAAAATTTCTTTTTAGCATCCTGAAAATTCCAAAAAAAGAATATTAGATCCCCGCAGTATCACTGAAGGCAATGCTTTATCTAATAATCTTCCTTTACCAAGCCTCAAGCGTTTTGCAAAGGTCTATTGAGTCTGTTCCAACATCACCAATTTTAGCAATAGAAACGCAAGTTCATCATGGATACTACTTGATTTCTCCGGAAATAGCGGATTCCTCGAACTCTAACATACCCAGAAATAATAATAATCAAATCTATCCTGTCGAAAGATCTCGGGCTAACTTATTTCCTGAACAAGGATGTAGCTCAAAACTTGGCCCAGGACAAACGAGCGAAAAAAAGCAAGTTTTACTTTCCACTTCAAAGAAATTTCCCAGTGCTTTTCGTCTTAATAGACGAAACATTTCTTCTTAAGTAAGAATTTTATGTTTGACATTTTGCTCTTGAATCTAAAATCTTTTAAATCCAAAAATATATATATATATTTTTATATTAAAATTTGCGTGGGCTATTAAGGCAGCTTTAAATGACTCATTAGAAGGACGGGCTATTTTAGCAGAATAGTGTAAAGAAGAAGTTTTGTGTAGCCTTTCACAGCAATCCCTGATATCTATAATAACTAACCGTTGTTGCTTATATATAAGTAAAAGGTAATTATTTACACGTTATATATATATATTTGAAATCTACGTAAAAATGTTCATTATTTCATTTCAATGAAAAAGCTTAAATATAAAGTTTACACTATTAATGGTATCCGCCTCAACTAAGGTGCAAGCCCATATTAAGTGGCTGAAGAATATTCGTGCACCATTTGATGAAATAAAACATCACTGGGTAAAAACTTTTGATTACAGAAGTGAAAATAGAAGTCTCATAGATAAACCTTTGGACTACATCCTGAAAGGAGAATGGCCGATTCTAACATCCGATTTTGGACCTCAACTCGTACGTGTTTGAAAAAATACTTATTTATTGCAATGAATAAATTGAAATATGCATTTTATGAGTTATAATTGTCAGAAATGATTACTTTTTCATTTTATTATTAATAATTTATAATTCGTTAACTTCTTGGTCATACGTGTTTTAAATAAAGATTTCAATTTTTTTTAAGAGAATAGAACTTAGTTTGAAAGTTTCAAAATATTTATGTAAATCTCTTATCAAACATACAGATTGAGCTTGACTTTGAAAGGCTGTTTCCCGTTAAAGATATTATTTTCAAGACCAACTGGGAACCTTTCTTTGAAGCACTGTTTCAACTAAAAAAAAAGACAATTCGTGAATCGGTGGGAAAGGAATTTGTGGCTCAATATGAAGGCCTATCAAAAGATCCAGAATCTGATGATCTCGACGGTTTCAGAATTTGTTTACTACCTTATTTATTCCCATCCAAATCAACAGTACAAACTTCCCGAGGAATAAAAAACCCATGTATTGAGGAGACGAGTGAAGGATTTGTAGTTTGGTGCAAGGTATTAAAAAAAGTTTCTGTCGAATCATTTTTAAATAAAACCTATGTTCAAAATTTAGCTAGTACTGATTTTTGTAATTTTTCAAGTTTTTTTCTGTAGTATTATGCGTATTATGACTATTTACAGACTCAAGACAACGTTAGCTTGAGCATTGACTTAAGAACAATCAGGTATCATCAATGGAAACGTTGATCACAGCCATGCATAGTCATCGTAGCAGAAGATTTAAACAAACCCATTTCTTGCTATGTCAGCTTAAATGACCATCTTCGGCCTTTCGAATATCCCATCCGCGCACTGGAAGTCGTTTTTAAATTCTTTATGACTTTCAACCTTCTTTATCCAAAAGATTGCGAAAACGTGTGGCAGTTGATTCAAAAAGCAGTTTACCAAATCGTTACAAAACATGACGTTCACATCACGATTGTCACGCAAATAAGTAAAGCGATTAAGGGACGAATGAACAAAGTTCAAAACTTTCACAAAAAACGTATTTTAAACATAATTTTTTTTCTGATACTACTCTTCCCGTGCATATTTTCTTTGTTTTTAAAATGTTTCGGTGTAGCATATGCCTGAATCTTACTTATAAAATCCCGAAACAGTGCAGCACTGTCAATTTGTACATAGTTTCTCGGATACAAGTATACACATTTGTGCTCAAAGTAGTTGTTATAAAAAATTCTCACCCAAAGCAGCATTTTTATAACATTTTAATCGCATTTCGCATCAAAGCATCGAATTGATCTGTTTCCAAATGAGACTTTAAAACCCAAACACCATTATCCGACCCACCATCCAGAAATTTTAAAACACATAGGAACTTTAATAAACGTATGGTGCCCATATGCTATTAAATATGGGCAAAACTTTAAAAGTAAAGTCACTTTTTTCATTCAAAGTTATATATTTATTTGCTTTAAATGAATATATCTTTGAAAATAATCAGGACTTGCACTTACTTCAGCCAAGTAAAATTCACTTGGTACAAGTAGTCCTTTTTTTCAGTGTACGGGAACTTTACGTTCGATTCCCGAGAATTAGCCAAAAGTCTTTTGCATATAATGTAATCATTTTATCTAAAACTTGTTATACCCGTGTTTCTTATCTTTACAATGATAGACATGTAATAAAAATAAGTCTTTTTTGAAAAATAGGTAAAATATAGGTAAAGGATAGGAAAAATAGAAAAAGGAATTTATTTCTGAAACAAGAGACTATCCTCTTAACATTTTATTTAAGAGAAAAATTCCACTTCTGTCAAAAGGATGTCTTTTGTTTCAAGAAGAAATTTCTCTGAATGTTTAAAATATTTTAATAGGATTTCAACTGATTTTATAGGATTTAAATAACTGAGAACTCAAAATACCTTTTTAAATAATATAATTGACTAAATATGAGTTTAAATACTTTTTTCTTTAGTATATGTGTAAAATAATGTGTTTGTATACAAATAAAATAGGTTTATAACATGAAAATAGTATCGGCAAACGTATAATGGTTCCTCTCCGCATACATTCATACATACACAATTACTTTTTAATTTCTAATATCGCGTTTTATAGAGATTTTCAACACAAAAACTTTTATTTAACGCTGCAAAAACAAATTATTATTTCAGGGCTAGGTTCAGCTATTTCAATGAGACTCAGAAAAAACAGTCTCGAGTGGAACCCAAATGATACTACTGGTGGGAACCCAGATTCATTGGTTTTCCATTGAAAATAACAGAATGAAGTTATTATATACAAAAACAGGACACGAAAAAAATGATACCATAAAAAAAGAGATCTCTCGTTTTTACAGAGAAGTTTATTTTCTAAACGTTTACAGGGATTATAAGAAATTACATGGAAGAACAGAATTTCTTTAATTAATTTACATGGAAGAAATTACATGGAAGAACTCGGCTTAAAGGTAAAATCACCGGGCGCTTTGTGAGAGTCTACTGTATATGAAAGGGTATGAACCAGACTGCAGCATTGGTTAATCAGTTGGATTGTCCAGAAAGTGCAAGTACGCTTTTTCTGCATCATTAAGATCCGTCACAATATTGTCGCGTTTCATGCTTACTTTCGCCATATAATAAGGTTTACTATATATTCTTTCAACTTTTGTATCCTCAGGACGCAATTTAAATCCAACGACTTCATCATTGCCGTTCACTTGTACCGGATATGTGATTGCTCGTATATCTCTAAATTCGTTCTTTTTAACTATTCTAAATCCTTTTTTTACCAAACTATATCCAAAATACATAAGACGTCTATATGATGGAAAAACGAAAGTCTTCCATTCCAATTTCTGTAGACTAGCAGGAACTGGGACTGGAGATACATTTTGAGAAGATATCTCAGATCGAGGTCGGCTGACAGAAGAAGAAGGTTCTTCCGAAGGGACTACATAACCAGGGCTACTCGATTCAATAGGAATTTCAAATTGACCAACAACAATTGATTTACCAGAAACACTTGATTTAACAGGAATATTTGATTGATCAGGAATGCTTGATCTACCAGGTGGGCTGGACTGCGAACTTAATTCTGTAAGAGAAAGTTGAAATGGATGAATTTGACCACTAAGAATATATTTTAATTAGAGCGTTTAAACAGAGGCATGCAATGTTCTAAAGGGCCGTTGAAAAAATACGTTCCAAGGCCAGTGGGGGTGACCGGTCTTGTGACGATTTTTCTAGGGGAGGAACTAAAAATGTGACATAACACACAGAGTTAATCGAACCCAATAAGAAAATCTAACTACTTTTCATTGAAAATTAATTCTTTTCAATAGAAACGTCTGCTACTATATTTTTGGTTCTGAATTTATCTCTTTCATTCAAAAATTCTACTATTTGGTTGAATATTAAAATATTTTGTTTAAAATGTTTTTTGTTGTTGTGAGAACTATTTTTTTCAAATGAAACTATTCTATTTCTTATTAAAAATTGACCGGTTCAAGTTAAAAATTCAGCTTTTAAATTTTTTATTGAGAATTTATCTTTTTGGGTGTTACACGCGGCTCGCATAGAGCGAGACTCTTTTATTGATAGATTTAAAACACGCTTGCGGACGGCGTTTATTCATTCAGTAGGCAACCATCTTAAAAACTCTATTAACTAATACACCTTAGAGTATAAAAAGAGAGAGAGAGAGAGAAAATAGCGTGCCATACCGTGGCAAAAAAAGGTACTATGTGTTCTCACGCAGCGACATTAGACCTTAGAGCAGGCTTGCCCAGATTGGGGAAAAAGACTCAGTCACCACATGTGCGAGTTCCACCACCACTTCCCTCTTCACGGGTCCAGAGGCTTGGGGAGTTATCGCTTTTGTGAATTGGAATGAGTAAAGGTCGGTGCTGGTGTTAAAATCCCATCTGGCAACTGTGTCTTTCTCACCTATCTGGGCAGGCCTGCCTTAGAGTAAGATAAAAAAAAAAGATAGCCTCACTGCGGCAAAAGAAGGTACTGTCCGAAGTGACGTCAGCAATGAGGTCAGCGAGGCGGCAGGGCGAGTGGTGGCAAGGACCGCAAGTACAGCGCCCGCGAAGCTGGACGCAAGCATCTCCCTACATCGATTTCCTGCCCTCTTTGCGCGACTCCTACGCAACGCCTATGCAGCCTCCCTGTTAAAAGGGCACATAAACAGGCCCGAAGAGCGGGAAGCCTTGAGAATATTGATGATCGGATTCATAGACCATTAATTTGTCTTGCCAACATCGACATCGAGGACCAACCTAGAGTAGAGGCAACCCAAGACGCCGAGGCAACCATGTCTTCCGATCCTGAAGGAAATAATTCACCATCGGATTCAACAGGGAGGAACACCGTAGAGGCTATGGATGAGGGCGCCTGGACAGTCGCCTCGTCAAGGAAAGACGAGGCAAACTACCCCTATACAGGTCTTCATCATATCCTTGAATATTCTGCTAAATATCAACCCATAGTTTATAGCATCGGCTCCGATGTTTACTTTGTTCGCGAGTCCCATCTTAAAGATTGTCGCGCAATCATAACTAACATTGCAACGCAATGATTCCAGTACAATCTCTATAAAAATGTCGAGACACCCCCTATTAAACTTGTGATAAGGAACATTTCCATTTCTTACCGTGAAACCTCGATTTATGTCGAATTGAGGTAAACTAAAAAAGTCATACCAATGATTCTAATCACAGTCCTCAACACACCACAAGCAACATAATTGCTTAAACTTCTGTCTCTAGCCTTTTTAAAAATTAAAGTAGAGCCCTATGTCAAACCCCAAGTTACCCTAAAACGCGCAACTGAGACCCAAAATAAACCAAAAGTTAGTTATGTTAATTAAAAAAGCCACGAAATTAACAACCGAGATAATAGGGGGAAACATTATCATGAATGAAGCTATCAAGCAAACAGCCGAGATTAAAACTAGTATATTAGCAATTGCCCTTGAAAATGGCAGTACTCAATAATAAAACTCTTAAAATAAGGCTTTGTAACGCTCAGGGAATACTTAAGAAAAGACACGAATTATCCACCTACCTCTATAAAAACAACATTACAACCTGTCTGATGGGCAAAACTCTACCCCGCGAATCCCTTCAAATTAAACCACGCGGTTACAAAATACATAGAAATGACACTAGCAGGGGAGGAGCAATTTTAATTCAAGAAAATATAGAACACCACGAATTCATAAATCCCAAACTTGACTCCGTCGAAGCTCCTGCTACAGAAATAAAGACCCCCTCCCGCAATTTCAACAAAAATGATTATAGAAAAATCTTCGAACTTGCACGCTCGGTTATTGCCTCAGATGACTTCAACGCCAAAGAACTAGTTTGGAATAGTAGAATGACGGACAAAATCGGAAAACAACTTTTTGAGTTCATAATGGATAAGAATCTATCTTCCTCCTCACCAGATTCTCATACCTTCTTTCTCCATATTATTAAACATAAATAGGACCTCATTGATTTTGTAATTACTAAAAGCAATCACTTCAACCACGACACTATAACTATAAGCGAACTATACTCAGACCATCGTCCAATTCTTCTTAGCCTTTACACTAGTTGCGAAAAATCTCGGGACGTATCTCGCTACAACTTTGCAAAAGCAAATTGCCAGACTTTCACCACAATCTTAGAATCTCAATTAAATTTCGAACCCACACTCCTAAACGCTACCCACATAGATGAAGCCATTACTGACCACACAAGTAGGATAAAAACCTCTATTCACACTCCAGTCTCTCTGACTACGTTCAATAAATAAGACCCACCTGTCAGCCATAACATAGAAGACCTCATAAAAACTCGTAATAAACTTTGCCAAACGCATAGAAGAACTAAAAGCTGTATCCTCAAAAGCACGATAAATTATCTTCAAAGAACAATCGCGATTGAAATTCAAGAACACAGATCCAGTAATTGGAATACAGTAGTCGGAAAACTAGAGAACAGAGAAAACTCCATCTGGCGCATGACAAAGGCTCTCGCCAAACCTCAAACTAATATTCCTCCTCTTAAAAAACCTGTTCAAACCTTTGCACTTTCCGCCAGTGATAAACCAAACCTCCTAGCAGAAAACTATGAAAGTAATATCTCAAAATTTTAAGTATCCATCATTTCAATAAAGTAACCCATAACGAACTAACAAAGCAAATTAAAACTACTGAAAAAAAACAAAGCAGCTGGCCCTGATTCAATTTCAAACTTAGTCCTAAAAAATTTCCCATCTCATGTCTCACTCTCCTTGCCACTATCTTCAATGCTTGTATTCAACTGAGCTGCTTTCCATATCATCCAATCAGCTACAGGCCCATTAGTCTTCTTAACACAATGAGCATAATTTAAAAAAAAAATAATACTTACTCGCGTAAACTATCACTTCGAGGAAAACAGCATTCTTAGAGCGCAACAATACTGTTGTGGAAAAGGTCACTCTACGCCGCAAATGATGTGCAAGCTTACCGAAGCCACAAGCTTAAATCTCAATCGAAGAAAATATACTGGAGCTGTTTTCCTCGATCTAGATAAAGCTTTTGACAGTGTTTGGTATGTATGTCTGCTTATAAAACTGATAAATTACCATTTTCCAAGAGGCCTTATCCATTTTACCCTATCCTTATACCCATCCGAGCGGGTGTACCCCAAGGCAGCATTCTAGGACCGGGATTCTTTATTATCTACGTAGACGACACCCCTGAGGTCCCCGAAGTTTCAGTTAGATTGTATGCAGACGGCACCGCACTATTTACTTCTTCTTGGTCAGTCTCAAAAACCTTAAAATTACTTAACAAAGCTCTTAAAATCATTGAGACATGGGCTAAGCTCCGGGAAACTGAAGGGGAAGCCCTCGCGGTCATGTCTCGTCTCAATCCTATTATTAGTAGACACTGGAGTCTAAAAACTGATTATGGAATCCTGATCTATAAAATGTTTATCCGACCTATCATAACCTACGCTTGTACAATCTGGGAAGCTGCGTCAAAAACCAATTAATCAACACATTCCGATCATTCAAAATAAATTTTTTAGACGTATCACCAAAACCCCCAGATATAATAAGAATTCTGTTCTCCACAAAGACTTTCAATTACCATACATTTCAGAGTATATCGAAGAAACTGCCACTAAATTTTATGAATACGTATCATTGTCATCTTTTGAACATATGTCCTCTTCAGGGAAATATAATTATGCTCCTCTTCGCACGCATGCGACGCCAAAAGGCTTTCTCATGAAATAAGTTACTCAGGCCAGGGATCGGGTGTCGGCGGTGCCGAGACTTCTCTAAACGCCGCGCTGACCTGCCACCTCTGACCTACCTGCAACCTTCATCATCGACCGAAATAACCCCGTTATTGGCCGCACCATCCACCCATTACCGTGCATTGGATCTCACAAGATTTCCACCCCTTACGACTTATCCCCACCCCTTTTTTCAGAATTTCAGTGGCTGTTTTGGAACTGGATGCCAACATACTTACAAAAAACCCTACAGCTGAATATCAGCCCTAGGCGTCTACAGCTGGTTACCAGCCATAGGATAGACGAGCAAGCCATTGCCGTGACTATCTCCAAGCGAATACCGAACACCAAAACTTCTCTCTCTCTCTCTCTTCGGGAACCTGCAGCTGGTTGCGAGCCATAGGTTTCACAAACGAGCCATCGCCATCGCTTCCACAGGGCGGATTACTCATTTCACTAAGTTTAAACCTCCAAAAATAAACTGTACATTATGGTAAGCCAACAGATCAAATAAAATAAATCAGACGAAACATATAATTTTTGTTCTTCAAATTCTCCCCCCTCTAGAACCGGTATTCTTTATTAAATCTAAATGACCGTCACGCGCCTACTAACCTTAGCCTTTTTTTGTTGTTTGATGCGAAGCACGTGTCTCGTCGTAAGCATGGGCGTAATGGCATACCAGCCCTTTCAGTCAACTCACTGACTAACTTCATTCCTTTCTCAACAACTAAGAAACTGAATCTCCACTGACCAAGTTCTTTTCGGAGAAAAAGAAATAAAAAAAAACAACTAAAACGCCCACTCAACTACGGCATAATTCCACCTCCCTCATCATCTTTCCTCCAGATCCCATTTCTACACACTATCTCCTTCTATCCTATAAGACACACCACACTCTCCTTACACCGTGCTCGATATTTCTTCTCTCAGTCTCTCATCTGGTATTCTCCAGATCCACCTCCCTCGCTCTATTTCGCTCTATCCTATGAGATATCCTCAATACGTCCTTATTCCACAACCCTCGTAATCTTCCCTCTCACTCCTTCCTCTGGTATGCTCCAGATCCACCCTTCCTCGCTCTATCTCTTTCTATCCTAAAAGGTACCGACCATACATGCCTCCCCTAAAAATATGAGAACATTGCCTCTCACTCCTTCTTTTGGTGTCATCCATGCTATCTCTTTCTATCTTACGAGATGGAAGTCCATTATCCAAAAGTAAGGAGCTTATCATGGATTGAAAATTTACCTTAACAGATTCACAGAGAATAATTACTTTTCAAATATCATCCTCATAAGTCTGTTTTCTAGGGTCCCAAAAAAAATCTTAAAAGTAAAAAATTGGGTTTTGTGAGTTTTTGGCGCTAATCATGCTGTTTCGCGGTTTTTTTAAATGCAAATGGTTTTTAATACATAAGCTATTACTTTCGACAGATAATTATATGTTTAAATAGATTTTTTGAATAATATATTATTGTTCATAGCAATTTTCACTTAGAATAGAGATAGAAAGTCGCGGTTTTTTCCGAGTTTTTAAACTTGTTTTCAACTTTTTAGTTCAAGCGAGGCAATAATCAATTAAGTTTAACAGATAAATTTGCCTGAACAATTTATCATTACTAGTGATAACATTCTTTTTGATTATTGTTAGCAAGTTGCAGTTTTTTCTGAAATATTAGACTTTTGGTCCACTTTCCACATGATGCAAGGTAACAATTAATCAATTTTGACCAAAATGATGGTTGAAATAAATTACTATTGTTCACAACTATCTTATCCTATATTCATGCTAGATAGCTTTGGGTTTTTCGAAAAATGTTCCAATTATTGTCAGCTTTTCACTCACAGTGGGGTAATAATGAATTCAATTAAACAAATATAATTGTTCAAGGAAAGTATTATTGTTTATGACTATTTTCTCTTGTAGGAATGCTAGAAATTTACGGTTTTTTCTGAAATGTTTAGCTTTTCTTTGAATTTATATTTAGGAGCAAATTGTAAATATTGATGTCAATATTATTTAAAAAAGGAAAGCCCTTAGTAGCAACTTCAAGAAAAATTTACATTTAATATGATCCATTTAAGAAATTTGAAGAATATTTGAAATACCTTATTTATTTCAAAAAAATATATTCAAAAAGGCCGCCTTTAGTCGTCCAGAAAAATTTGAGGATTTGGAAAAGGAGATGGAATACTCATCCAGAATTTCGGGACGACGAGACACTTCGATTCACAAAAAAGTCTACTCAAATGGAAATTCGGACAAAATGTGCAAAATTTGAGAAAAAACTAACTTTCTAGCATTATTTTTAGAAAATATTATTATAAGAATAATAAATGCTTTGAGCAATTATTTCTGTTAAATTAATTTTGATTGTCGCTTCGCTATAACTAAAAAGTTCAAATTAAGTCGAAAAATGAGGAAAAACCACGTCTTTGTAACTCTATTCCAAGAGAAAATTGCAAAGAACAATATACAATTGTTTTCACAATTTATTGAACATCTCATTATCAGAAGGAAGCAGTATTTGATGTATTAAATTTTTTTTATTAAAACAACCGCAAAAAATCATAATCAGCACTAAAAACTCGCAAAATCCAAATTTTCACTTGTGGGGGTTTTTCAGGACTCTATAACACCGACTCATGGAGGTGATATTAACAAAGACTCAAAATTTATCATTGTGAAGATAAATGTTGAGTATCACCTTAATTCACCTGATTTTGCCGATTCAGAATGAAATTTACAAAAACGCCTTTTTCGCTAATGGGAAATACGTGTTAAACCTATGAGGGGGCCTATGGGACCTCTAGATATCACTTTTCTTCGAAAAACGCAATTATTTTTTTATTAATTGGAACAGGTCGAGGGCAGATATGCTTGAAAATTCGAGAAAAAAAAATCCAATACATTTTTGAACTATTGAATTATACACAGATTAGGGTAGTTGGAAATTGAATGGGGCAAATGCTATTTCCAAAAAACCAAAAAATTTATTAATAAAATTGTAGGTATATTATATTATTATATTTACCAATAGAATTAAAGATTACCACCAAGTTGCAGACCAGAATATCAACGATCTTCATTTTTTCCAAGAGAGAAAAAACGGATTACAGTATTAATAAAGAATTTATTTAACAATGTAACTAATTAATGTTCTCGTGCTACATACTAGTCATTATCTCATAAATTTTAGGCATTAATCTTATCTTTCTGAGATATTTATATTTGAGAAGTCGGTATTAAGGAAAAAAATTTGTCACTGAATTCGTGCAAACTTACCTCGCAATATTTATATAGTCTTTTATGTTTTATTTTTAATGTTTGATAAGAAATCGCAAATTTTTTTCTAATTACGTAATATAGGGGAAAGGTGAGGGGTAAAAAATTGGCAAAAAATGTGCTAAGTAATTTATTTTTGACTCTTTATCACTGAACTTTTGTTTTCGATTGTTCTCTAAATCAGATAGCGTACGTGACGTTTGTCAGGTACGTGCTTTTGTGTTTCATCGAATATGGTTGTGTTTGTGTGAGTGCACAAACATTATTTTTTAAAGTGCATAAATTAAGGTGAAATAAATTGAGCTAGTTTTCGTGTGGTAAAGCCGGCCTCGGGAAAAATGTATTTTCTTATACTTTTAAGAATTGCAATATTATTAGTGATGGTACTTAAAAAAAAGATTAATTCTAATCAGACAAAGATTCTTTACAATTCCACTCTGTTCAATTTTTCAATATTAATTTTGTAATGCCTAAAATCATCAGCAAATAATTTTAAAACAGAAAAAAATATGAAACAGATAATAGTATTTTTTATTAATTAATTTACTCAATAAAATTAGATGCAAAAAAGTTGTAGAGAACTTGGTTTGAAAAAGATCTTTTTAAATACAAAGCAATTATTTCAAAAATGACTTCCTTCAACTCTCCTATGTATAGGGGGCGGGTAATTTATGGAACTAAATAAGAAGATTTAACTATTTTTTCTTGAAAGTTAATTATTTTAGGGCCATGTGACGAGTGGGTCACGTGACCGGCTTCCTACCTTACTGATACTTTTTTTATTTGTAAACTTATTTTCACACGAATAGCCACATCGAGTTGAAAATTTGGGATAATAAATAAGAAGCACTAAGAAACGCCGCTGTGGGTTTTACATTTTTATAATTATGAACAAAGTTTTTTTTTTTATAAATAATCTTTCTGTTTTGCTTTTTTCATAATTATAAAAATTTAGAACAAGAGCCGCGTTTCTCAGTGCTTCGTATTTATCATCCCAAATTTTCAACTTAATGTGGCTATTGTTGTGAAAATAAGTTTACAAATCAAAAAAAGTGACGGAAAGGTAGGAAGCCGGTCACATGGCCTTAAGCTGATAATATTTTAAGTTAAAAAGTCCAAACATTGAATTTAAGTGAAGAATTTGTCCTTCTTTATTGAACCTTTGATTATTTTGTTGAAAATGTAACAAATTTGTTAAAAAGTCATCCTTTGGGCTGAAAATTCAACCGTTTTCTAAATTCCTCTTTATGGATTGAAAATTCAACAATTTAATCGAAACTTTTTTCTTTTTCCACTGAAAAATTTTCTTCGGCTGCAGTATTAACTATTTTGTTGAAAGTTCTTTTTTTTTGTTGAAAACTGATTATTTCACTGAAAATTTAACTATTTCATTTATGGGTGATAATTTATATTTTATAGTTAAAATTCAACTATTAGGTGGGAAATTTATTATTTTCTAATCATTTTTTTTAGGTTGAAAATGCAAATCTTTGGTTCCAAGTTGAACTCCTTTTCAGAAATATTATTTTTTGGTTGATGGTTTTTGATTCCAGTTGAAAATTCATCTCTTTGGTTGAAAATTGAACTACATTGTGGAAAATTCAACTATTTGGTTAAGAATTTACCTATTTTGTTGAGCATTCGTCTTGTTTGGTAGAAAATTAACCTTCTTGATTTAAAATTCAACTGTTTTGTAGAAAGCGAGTCTTTAGGCTTGGAAATTGAATATGTTTTGGTAGAACATTCATATTAAAAAAAAATGCAATTGTTTGGTTAAAAATGTATCTGCTTTGATTGAAGATTCAACAATTTTTTTGAAAATTCAAGAATTGTTTTCTCAATTTTCAAAATTAATATTGAGAATATGTTTTAGATGAAAATATCAACTATCAATTTTTTGAGATTTCATCTTTACAAAGTTTTCTCATCCATTTAAAAAAACGTGCTGACGTTGAATTGTTTGTAATTTTAATCTATTTACTGCTTAGAGATCTGAGTTTCTCAATGTAAAATAACAATAATAATAATCATAAGACTTGTGGCTGAAAATCCAAGTAATACATCTTTCTTTCATTTTATATTCTTGTACATCATGAATAATGAGCACCAATAAAATCAATATTATTTGATGAATTAACCGTTCTTTAATAAATATCAATTTTTGTTTCTGATTATTTATTATACCTTGATATCAATTGAATAATTTTGCAAAAAATAATATTTACTGAAAATTTGTAACCAGCTTTTTAACCATATATTTTTCGTTTTTCATAATTTAACTTTAGAGTAAAACTAGGAAAAATGTGTGATGTACAAATGATTCAATAAACCTGTATGCCTTTCACTAAAAAGCAATAAAACTTTATTGATCTGTAATATTTTCAAGTTAAAGAAATGGTTGGTTTAAATAACTTTACTTAATAATAAGATATATATTGGCGTTTTAAAAAATAAAATCAGGTAAATATTTGAAAAATATCGAAAATGCGCACCATATTTCAAGATTTTCATATTTAAAATACTTCAGTAGGATTTTAACAGATTTTATAGGATTTGAATAGTTTAAAACTCAAAACACCTTTCTGAATGATATCATTTATTAAATATGAGTTTACAGATCTTTTTTTTTCATAGCGTACGAACTCAGGTTCCATCCTTCGTGTAAACATGCGGATTTTTTAGTGTGATATTATGCATTATAAAATGTTACCTATATGTGTAAAATCACGTGTTTGTATACAAATAAAATAGTATTATAAAATGAAAATATCAGTACAGTAGACTCTCATAAAGTGCCTTTTCCGCAAAACGCTTTCTCTCGTCATGTGCCTCTCCCTTCCATTATCTCTAAACTCAGTTAGCGCCTTGGTCGCGGCACCAGATGCGCTCGTGCAAGACGAAATTCGACCAATGAGCCTCCTTAAACCGTACGCTAGTTGCGGACCTAAATTGCTTAAGTGGGGATAGGCGTAGCTGAAACCTAACTTTGGAGCATGGGAGGGAGTAGAGAGCAAGAGTTCAGTCTCTCTCCCTCTCATGCGCCAAGTTTACGTCTCAGTTACGATTATCCACACTGTGTCCCCACTCAAGCAGTTTAGGCTATTCGTTAACTGCTTAAGTGGGGGCAGAGTGGGGACAAGCGTAACTAAGACGTAACCTTGGCGCATGAGAGGGAAAGAGACTGGCCGCTTGCTCTCTACTCCCTCCCATGCTCCAGAGTTAGACCTCAGTTACGCTTATCCCCACTTAAACAGTTTGAGCCTGCAACTAGCGTACGGTGTAAGGAGGCTCGAGATATTTCCCGCCAAGCCTTACGGCCATGCTCTAACCAAGTGTGCACTTAGAGAGGACCTCGGTCCCGATGACTGAGACTTTGTGAGAGTCTACTGTGCATGGGAGAGTGAAGACTAGATTATAACAGTGCGTAATCATCTGGATTGTCAAGATAGTACAGGTAATCTTTTTCTGCACCAGTAAGATCTGTAACAATATTCTCTCCTTTCCTGCTTATTTTCGCTTGACAATAAAGGTTTCTATATATTCTTTCAACTTTAGTATTCTCCTTACGGAATTTAAATCCGACGACATCGTTATTGCGGTCAACTTGTACTAAATATTCGACTGATCGTATAACTCTAAATTCGTTATGTTTAACCAAATTGAATCCTCTCTCTCTTAAGACGTATCCAAAATACAGCATTTCTCTGTGTCTTGGAAAAATGAATTTATCCCATTTTAATTCCTGCAGGTTAGCAGGAACTGGTTTTGGATATGGCTTTTGATGAAATTTCTGTGGACTAGTAGGAACTGGGACTGGAGGAGATGTTGTTTGAGATTTATGTTGACTAGTAGGAACTGGGATTGGAGGAGATGTTTGTTGAGGAGCTCTCGTTAGAATAGTATGAACTGGGACCGAAGGAGATGTTTCAGATTTCAGTAGACTAGTAGGAACTGAGACTGGACGATATATTTGTTTAGATTTATGTAGACTACTAGGAACTGAGACTGGACGATATATTTGTTTAGATTTTTGTGGACTACTAGAAACTGAGACTGGAGAAGATGTTGTTTGAGATTTTTGTTGATTAGTAGGAACTGGGACTGGAGGAGATGATGTTTGAGATTTCTGTAGCCTAGTAGGAACTGATACTGGACGATATATTTTTATAGACTTCTGTGGACTACTAGGAACTGAGACTGGACGATGTATTTGTTTAAATTTTTGTTCACTACTGGAAACTGGGTCTGGAGAAGATGTTGTTTGAGATTTCTGTTGACTAGTAGGAACTGGGACTGGAGGAGATGTTTCTTGAGGAGGTCTCTTTAGAATAGTATAAACTGGAATTGGAGGAGATGTTGTTTGAGGTTTCTGTAGACTAGTAGGAGCTGGCACTGGAGGATATTCTTTTTTAGTAGATATCTGAGATCGTGGTTCAGCTTTAGGAATACTTGATTGGTCAGAAATACTTGAGCTGCCAGGTTGGCCGGACTGCGAACTCGATTCTGTAAGAGGAAATTGAAATTAATAAATATGACTACTTAGAATATATTTCAATTGGAGCGACTAAAAAGGCATGCTATATACTAAAGGGACCGTTAAACAATTACGTCACACTGTCAGGGGAGGGGGTAACAGTTTTTGTGACGATTTGTGACAGGGGCAACTAAGAATGTGGCATCACACTTCAAAAATATAAATGTAAATAATAGTTATTACATTCTCATCATAATGAGAAGGTATTGGTTTTATGCGAAAACTGACGGTGACGGATTTATTTGAATCTCCACGTTTCGAGACCCCCTGAATCCGAAAAAACCGGTTTTACGAGGGTCTCTGTCTGTCTGCGTCATTGACGTTGTCGTCGTTGTCTGTATATCGGATAACTTTTGTAAGACTACTCGGATTGGATTGTGTTTAAGCACATTTTTCAAGGGTGTAAAAAGAAAGTCAGAGTTCATTAACCAGCTATTTTGGATGAAAATTCAAAAAGTTAAAGCATTTTTAAAATGTCTGAATCCATTTTTTTTCGAAATTCAGAAATTCGTTGTACGGCTGTCCGCAGAGCTCGAAAATTCGAAGAATTTAGCCTCACGACTTTTTTCGGTAAAAAGAAAATGGTCAGAGTTACAGCATTTTTAAAAGACAAAAAAAAAATAAACGAAAATTAACATTTTAAGCCAAAGAGAAGAAAAACATTGATTTTTGAAAGCCCTACAAGATTATCGTAACAGCTTTTTGAATTTCCTTGAAAAATCGATAATTCAACTTTTGATCGCACAAAAAAATAATGAAAAATCAAAAATTCCGTTTTGCGGTCGAACTATGCAAGATACGAAAAAATATGGAAAAACAAAAATTATGCACCCGAGAAAGATGTACAAATTTAATATCAATCGTTTTTTTACAGTATGCGTATATTTTGTTTCAAAGTAAAAAAATAACATTAAAAATATAGAAATGAAGTTCTTGGAAAAACGAGACAAGCTATGAGAAAAAAACAATAGGAGAAAAGTTGTTCAATTGAAAAAGAGCTTAAAATTTGTTATAAATCATTCTTTTTTAGCATGTGTGGTTCTTTTAAATTCGTAAAAGACTATATTAAAAATAAAAAAATTTAATTTTTGAACAAACGACAAGCTATTAAAAAAATGTATAAAAAAAAGCTGCTCTTCTGAAAAAGAGTGAATACTCATCCACGTTTGTAATCTATAATTTGTTGTTAGTATGTACAGTTTTTGTTTTATTCGTGAAAAATAATATTTTAAGTAAAAAAAATTAATTTTCTTCAAAAACGACACAAGGTATGAAAAAAAATTAATAGACAAAAGTTGTTCGTCCAAAAAGGATCTACAAATTTGTTATTAGTGATTTTTAGATAGGACCAGTAGATTTTTTTTCAATCGTAGAAAGAAAAATTAAAAATAGAAAAATTTAATTTTTGGATAAACGACACAAGAGAGGAAAACAATAAAAAGACAAAAGTTGTTCAACTACAAAATATCTAGAAATTGGCTATAAACTCCTGTTTCAAAAATATATTAAAAATAAAAAAATTATCTTTTTGAAAAAAGGGAAACAAGCTACAATTACATTTCATTTACAAAAATTTTTGCCTAAATTATATCCAAAAATTTGCTTAGATTGAAAATAAGCAAATTAAATTTATGGGAAAAACGAGACAACTTGCAATAAAATGTCTAATAACAAATTTTTTGTCAACAGGATACGCAATTTTTTTTAATTACAAAAACAAGACAATGAAAATAATTTTATTTCAATACCAATGCATATTATGAATTGTAATAATATACATTTTTAGAATTGGTACATTTTTCAGGGTAGCTATGAATAACATTTAACGCAAAATAAGAAACAGGTATTAAAGTAATCATTGAAAATAATGTGTTCATTGAATCCGAAGGAGCTTTAACAAAAAAATAAAATTCACAATCACCAAATGTGAATGTGAAATACAAAGACCGAGCGCGTTTAAAGATTGAACTACTTTATTAAATTTTTTTTTTTTAATTTTTTTTTGCTGAAACTATTTTTCTTTTCGTTAGTTCGTTTAAAATTTATCGCTTTGAGTTTAAAATTCAGTCATTAGATTTTTCATTGATGATTGATCTTTTTTGGTTCAAGATTCAACTACTTGGTTAAAACTTAAACTATTTGATTAAACACTCATTTTATTGTTGGAAGATTTAACTGTTTTAATGAAAATTCGCTCTTTTAAAATTGGAAATTCTATTATTTTTGTAGAAAATACAACTATATTTGGTTAAAAATGAACTATTTAGCTAAAAATTAACTTATCGATTGCAAGTTTAAGTTTTGGTCGACAATACCTATTTTTGGGTTGATGATTCAACTGGACAGTTAAACCTCGAACTCCTTTGTTAAACATTTATTTCTTTAGTTGAAGTTATGAATATTTTGTTCAAAATTCGTATTTTCGGTAAAAAATTAATCTTATTGATTAAAGAATTCACCGCGTAGTTGAAAGTTGAAATACTTTGAAAATGCAACTGTTTTGTAGAAAATTCGTCTTATTGACATGCCAATTAAAGTGTTTTGTTGAAAACTTGCTCATTATAAATTGGAAATTCTATTGTTTTTGTAGAAAATGCAACTATTTGGTCAAAAGAGAATTTTTTGTTTCAAAAAGAATTTCGCCGATTGAAAATTTAACTATTACACGAATGCTTAAAAATTGATTGTTTTTAGTTGAAACTGTATGTATTTTGTTGTAAATTAGTATTTTCTGCTAACAAATTAATTTTATTGATTGAAAAATCTACATTTTGTTGCAAATATGTATGTGTATATATATATATATATATATGTTTTTTTCTTTTTGAAAACTAATTTTTTCAGCTTCAAATTTGACTATTCCATTTTTGTTTGAAAATTGATCGTTTTCAATTTAAAATTCAACTTTCAGCTATAAATTATTCTTTTAGTTTAAAAGATCTCTTTGAGTTGAAAATGCCATTGTTTGGTAGAAAATTTAAGGAGTTGGATCAAAATTAACTTTTTGGTTGAACATCTATCTAAATCTATCTAAAATCTTCTAGTGTGAAAATTGAACAATTTTGTGGAAAAATTTTCTTCTTTCTTGACTAATAAGGCTTTTTTAGATTAAAATGCAATGCTTTTTTTGTCATATGGGATTCTGGGCTCACAACGTCCAGATCTGAAAAGTGTGTAAAGTTGTTGTACTTGGTCCAGCAGACAAAAAAGTCAATAGGTGTAACCCCAAAATTGAGCCGATTCTGAGATATTGACTTTCAAAGTCGCAAAGTTCATACATTGTGAATACTGAGCTTGCTTATTAGCAGGGCTGTTTTTTATAAAATGGCCTTATTATACATTAGGCATAATTATCAGACAAATGTATCTTTTAATTAAGTAACACTAAATGTGTGTTCCTTTTATATTCTTATAATAATAAAACAAACAGGTGAATTGAATGCGTTGCAGAGAACACGGGATTTTGACATCAAACTTCGCTCGTGCCACGACTTCAGCCAATCAGAGCGTGATACCGGTACCAGGCTCTGACTGGCTTCGCTCACGCCTGGCTGGTGGACAACCAACATCTACCCCCTCTCTAGCGGACCCCGCTACCACGGATACCGCGCTGGTTGGCTTGCGCGCGTCACAGCAGCGACCAACCGCAATCCATCCCCCACCACGTCCTACCCGACTAGCGCGAGCTGCCCAGCGGGTCGCGTATAAATATCGGTGCTCCCGCACCACAGAATCATCACTCTCGATCGAGCTTTCGTACAGAGTAGACTTCTGCATCTAGAGCTGGTCAACCTACAGTACTTTTTAGGACTTTCCTAGCTCTACGCATCTAAGCCACACTACCGGGTCCATGATATATAGGTTGATAGATTCTGACCTATACGACTGGGCTCGTAGTGTGAGTTTTTCACCAAACTCATTACTCTCGCTTTAATCATGGCTTCATCAGAGCTTAACTCACTCACCACTGCGGTACCCCAAACCCCCCCTTCACTGACTCAGTCAAAGTCCTCTCTCTGTTTACCGCATTCAGACAACCTCTCCGACGCCCAACTCACTGCCGCAATTTTTGAAATTCGCAAAATCCTCAAGTCCTACGAAGCCGCTCTCCTCTCGCGCGCGACGCCCCCCTCAATCGAAACACCCGAAGACACTAGCATGGATTTCTCCTCAGACTCCCCTCGTGAGAACGATCAAACCAACGACGACGGCTTTAAGACCGTAAAAACTAGACGCTCGAAACGCAAAAGAATTGCCAGTCCCACTGAACCTCCCACCTCGACGCTCTCTGAAGATGAGGATTCTTTCTTCTCAAGCTCTTCTGACGAAGAAGAACTCGATCCCAAGGAACGGAGCCCTCCACCTATCCGTATCCTTCGCAAAGATATGTGGCCAAAAATCCACCAAGCCTTACTTAAAGCCGATATCCCCATCCGGTCGGCTAAGAACACATCGGACGCCGTTCTAGTCTATCCCCAGACTGTCGACGCTTTCCGTGCCATCACTGCCAAACTGGAAAAGCACAAAATGGCTTACTCCACTAATCAACTCCCCCAAGATAGGGACCTAATCGTTGTCATCAGAGGTGTCAACGAATCCCTTTCTGATGAATCCATTTTAGATGAACTTCAAATGAAAATCCCTTCCATCAAGAGCATTCACCGAATGAAAAAAGGCAGCAAGATCTGGCCCCTGGTGGCAGTGCATCTCGACCCAACTTCTCCTACTGCAAAATCGATTTTCGACCTTAAAACCTTAGCCGGCCTTAGCATAAAAGTCGAAGCCAAGCGCAAATCTTCCATCATTCCTCAGTGCCTTCGTTGCCTCAAATTCTTTCACACGGCAAATTACTGCCATGCACCTTGGTCTTGCGCCTTCTGTGCTCGTAACCATGCCACCATCTCCTGCACCTTTAAGGAGCAAAAGGATATTACCCCTACCTGCTTCAACTGTAAAGGAGCACACCGAGCCACATTCCGTGGTTGCCCTAAGGTTCCCCGAAAACCAGAGCCCAACTCTCAACGTAAACAACAACGTACAAAAACACAAACTCAACCTACCCCAAGGTCTACTATCTCTTCCAAACCGCTTAAACAACCCACTGCAAGCCCCTCAAACCCACCCAGGCCACTAATGGCTTCCAACCTTGCAAAACCTCAGCACTCCTATGCCAGCTCTGTTTCTTTCGGCTCACAACCGAAAACTCAAAATCAAACCCACACCTTACCCATCCCTGACCCGTTACAAAATCCGCAACTCCAACAGCTTTTTCGTGAATTCCTCTCCGTCTTCGCAACAGCCTTCCAACTCTCAAACACCGGACACGCATAAAAACAAACTCACACTACTCACCTGGAACGCTAACAGTATCTCTGCCACCAAAAGACTTGAACTAACTCTGTTTCTCGAGGAAAAGTCCATAGACGTTGCCTGCTTAACCGAGACCCACCTAAAGCCGGAAAATAAACTCTTCTTTCCAAATTTCTCTGTTTACAGAAAAGACCGCATTTCATCAAAAGGTGGTGGTGTGGCTATTCTTGTTCGTAACTCCCTCCAACACAAACCCATCAGCACTGTTTCATCCCTCTGAGAAGTAACAGGGGTGGAAATTCTTCTTGACTCTAGTCCTCTTCGCATTCTATCTCTCTACTCTCCGCCACACATCAATAATATCTCGAAAATACCGGAATTCTTCAACTCTGAAACCCTCACTATAATCGCTGGCGACCTAAACGCAAAAAAAGCCTGGGGTTGCCTCAAAAACAACACCAAAGGCAAAACTCTCCTACGAACTCTCATTCGACACAACTTAACCATAGAAGCACCCACTGTACCCATTCACTTCCCTAGTTCTTCAAAACAGGACCATTTCGCTGGCTCAACTACCCACGCAAATTCAACTTGTTTTGGGCCAAATATTTAGTGCAGAATTTGTTGAAATTTGTTCAACCAAAATGACAATTCGTGCAAGACCGGAAGTCCCTGATAACTCAAAAAAACACTGGCCGGGCCAGCGAAACGTTTCGCTGTCCCCGACATTATCCAAAGTCAACTTTATATGGGCCTACTATTTTCGTTTTAATTTGTTCGAATTTGTTCAACCCACTTCAACCCCTAACGACAACCCGCTATGCGGCAAATATCATGGCCGTGCCAGCGAAACGTTTCACTGTCCCACCATGACGCTTGCCTTGCAGGGGATAGTTTTTAGGTTTTGCAGTTATTTCACCAAATTTTAACAAATTGAGATGAAAATAATACGCTCATATAAAGTTGATTTTGGATAATGTCAGGACCTGCTGGCCAAATATTTATCTGGCCCGGCCAAGATGTTTGTCGCATAGGGGTAGTTTTTAGGGGTTGAAGGTGTTTGCACAAATTTGAACAAATTAAGACGAAAATAGTACGCTGATATAAAGCTGAATTTAGATAATGTAGGGACCAGCGAAACATTTCGATGGCCCGGCCATGATGTTTGCTGCATAGATGCTGTGTTTAGGGGTTGAAGCGGGTTGCAGAAATTCAAACAAATTAAGAGGAAAATAATACGCTCATCTAAAGTTGATTTTGGATAATTCGGCGCCAGCGAAACGTTTTGCTCGCCCGGCCATTATCTTTGCCGCATAAGGGGTAGTCTTCAGGGGTTGAAGTTATTTGCAAAAATTTGAACAAATTAGGACGAAAATAATACGCTCAGATAAAGTTGATTTTGGATAATATCGGGGCCAGCGAAACGTTTTGCTGGCCCGGCCATGATGTTTGCCGCATAGGAGGTAGTTTTCAGGAGTTGAAGTTGGTTGTACAAATTTGAACAAATTATGACGAAAATAATAGGCCCATATAACGTTGATTTTGGATAATGTCGGGGCCAGCGAAACGTTTCGCTGGCCCGGCTAGTGTTTTTTTGAGTCATCAGGGACTTCCGGTGTTGCACAAATTGTAATTTCGGTTGAACAAATCTGAACAAATTCTGCACTAAATATTTGGCTCAGAATAAGTTGAATTTACGTGGCTGGTTGGGCCAGCGAAATGGTCCTCTTCAAAACAGCAGCCTGACATTCCCGATGTCTGCCTAACTAAAAATATAGTTATTAAGAAAGATGCCTGGTGTTAAGATTGAGGGTGATCTTTCAGGCGGTTTTGATCTTTTGTTATCCTTGTCATAGAGAGCGAGCGACTCGTTGTACGCAGATATGCATGTATATATGTGTAATGACTGATTCCGAAATGATCA